>SEYY01020950.1:0-50000 GCA_009176605.1 Armadillidium nasatum
GCGTTTTTTTTTTTTTTTTTTTTTTTTTTTTGCGGAAGACTTGAAAAGATAGATGAGGATACAGAGATAAGAAAGTGATCAAAAGAACCCAGAGGAAGACAGAATTTGACAGTATAAGGAGAAAGATTAGAAGTTTAAATAATAGTCAAGAATACCGATTTGTTCTCCAAGACGATCAGGGATAAGATAAGAATGTTGCACCAACTACTTAAGATTGTTTTACATGGTGAATGAAAACTTGAGTCATTGGCGGTGGTGAACAATGAAATCACCTAATATGATGATTTCTAAGAAAGGTGAAGAAGAGAGAATGTGCTCTATTTTGGAGTTTAGATAGTCAATAAATATGGGGTAGTCAGTAGAATTGAGATAAATAAACAGAACAAATGAATTTAGTCGTAGAATGACAAGAGAACTTAAGTAACAAGGAGGAAAAATCAGAAAGATAATAGCAAACAAAACTGATGACTTAATTACTTAAACCTGATGCTCAATATCACTCTAAAGGGTAACAAAATGTGTATGCTTTTCGTTTACTAATATATATTAAACACAGTACATTGATGATAATTAATCTCTTTATTTTTATATAATATATTTACAAACCCTACCTAACTAACGGAGCTCCCCTACTAATGCTTAAATACTCAAACAATATAAAATTCCTAACACAAAAAATATATATAACTTTTACAAACTAATATAATAACTCTTAATTCCTGAAAAATTATATTAAGAAATAATACTTTTGATATATATATATATATATATATATATATATATATATATATATATATATATATATATATATATATATATATATATATATATATATATATATATATATATATATATATATATATATATAATATTATATATTAAATATTACTAATATTTAACTAATAAATAAATTGGTAAATACAAAAAACAAAGAAAATCAATATTAAGCAAAAATAATAATAATAATAATAAATTACAAATTTGAGATTAAGACTGCAGTTATTTTACATTTATATTGGTCATTTGGTCCCTTTTTTTTCTGTCCTCGCTGGGAAACAATTGTGATTCTCTACAGGAGTGATCAACCAATCTTCTTCCCTTCTGATTTTAAATGGACACTATTGATCTTTCTTTTTTTCTCCCTTATTGGGTAACTTCACAATTTTTGGTATCTTGATGTTGAACAAGCTTCTTCTGTGGAAAATTTTAGAACCAGTCACACGAATCCTTTAACAAAAACAAAAAATGGAAAGTTAAACATAAATCTCCCCTTTCTTTTTGATTAGACTTCATTAGATTGGTATTAAGCACTACTGATTTTAATGAACCTTTTTAATAACTTTTATTTTTAATTTCCTTTACAATTATTATCAACTTTTGAATCGTTAAACCCCTTAATGTTATTATAAACCTTACATTAATAATTATAGACTTTTTACTCTTTTTGGTTCATCAATAAACAAAGTTAAAACTTACCCAGAATTAAGGATGCACAAAATCCAACAATAGATGGGTTGTTTCGCAATAATGTGCTCTACTTGCCTCTTGTTTATAGTTGGTATTGATTTTTATACTTAAATGTTCTCAAATTTTTTTTATTTCAAATTTCAATTTATCTCAAAAAAAAAAAAAAAAACATTTTTTTTTAAAATTTTATATTCTATAGGAAATAAAATATAATATAATAATATATATTATATATATATATATATATATATATATATATATATATATATATATATATATATATATATATATATATATATATATATATATATATATATATATATATATATATATATATATATATATATATATATATATATATATATATATATATATATATATATATATATATATATATATATATATATATATATATATATAGTATATCATATTGAGTCATATTTCAAAAACAAGTTCAAGTTCTTGCTAATCTCATAATAAAGTATATATATATTATTGTTTTAATTTTTTTTTTTTTTTGACATATGTTAGATATCAAAATAATAATAATAATAATAATAATAATAATAATATTTTACATTTTTAAATCACAAGGAAAATTTGATTTAGTAGCTATAAATAAAATAGGTTAACTAAAGATTTTAAAATGAATTAAATTATATAGCATGTAGAGTTCAAGAAATGATTTAAAATAACATTTCTTCCTAATCCTTTCTATTAACAAAATTAAAATATAATGGTACAATTAGATCAATCCGCAATAGATTTTGCTGAAATGGAATATGAAAGTATTAATTTCCCCTTAAAACGTCCTTCACTGATACAAATATTTTATGCAATTGTCTATTTACTTCTGCTCTTAAATCCAAATCTTTTTTTTTGCAAAAAAAAAAAAAAAAAAAAAAAAAAAAAAAAAAAAGGGGGTAACTGATAAAACTGTTGTCCTCTCATTACAAAATGTACTTAGAATAATTGCCTTCAAGTATCTATGACTTGGAAGAAAATTAAATACAGATCTTCGCAAAAAATGTCTTGTACTTTGACCAAAAATTAACTTGGAATGTAAATATTAAATGTATTAAAAGTAAAGCATAGAAAATAAATTTAAAATATACTTGGGAAATAAGAATTTTATATCATATTTATGTTTTCAGAAGCATGTTTTAAAGGGTTACCCAAATATATATATATATATATATATATATATATATATATATATATATATATATATATATATATATATATATATATATATATATATATATATATATATATATGGCTTAGGTGGAGATTGTTTCTGAGTTTCGATATTTTTTATATCAATATTTTTTTATGTCGATATTCAATTTTAATCGATATTTTCCTGCCTATTAGCCCTAGGCTACTATGTCGTGCAAACGTTCTTGTGTACGTTAGGTCTCTTTCACAGCAAATTCTTGTGTAGGTTAGGCCTCTTTTTACGGCAATTTCGGTAGTTCAGGTTATGATAAGTCGAATTAGGTTCTGCTAGAAAAGTAAGTAATAATAATTGTGTCTATGTCTAGTAATAGTACCTCGTACCTCTGACAACTCTCTTGTTTACGATAGGCTTCTCTGATATTTTCGATTTTCGATATTTTTTAACAATCAAAACTCAGAAACAATCTCCACCTTTGCCTATATATATATATATATATATATATATATATATATATATATATATATATATATATATATATATATATATATATATATATATATATATATATAGTAAAGTTAGAGGTCACACGAGCTTATCAAAGACAGCCATTTTCCTACCTTCATAACATATATTATAATTATACATCATAATTATAATTAATATCAACTCATATCACTCCCTCATTTCATTTTTTTAACACTACAACTAATTTTCCAGTCCCTAACATATGCAATTTAAGTTAAGAAGAGGTTACAACACATATAATACAGTCAAACTCTCAAGAAGCTTAATTATGCTTTTAATTTTACTTTACTTTTTTTTCATACCTGTAAGTAAGGAAAAATCACACAAAACAAATAGAAAATAAAAACAAATATATATCTTTAATATATATATATATATATATATATATATATATATATATATATATATATATATATATATATATATATATATATATATATATATATATATATATATATATATATATACGTAAAAAGAAGTAAAACTAATCAAAATTTCAAAAACCTCAACTTTTGAAAGATGTGAAAAATCAGGATTAGTTGATATACTGTGTGAATAATCTTTTTGAGAAATATAAACCTTCTTGAATATTTTTATATAAAAAAAAGTATACAGAAATATGAAAATTAATATTTTTTTTAAAAAATTTAAAATTGAGGATGATGCAATAATCAAATGGGTTAAAACTAAGCACTTGCACAGGTTAAAAGTAACCATTCAATGTTATTTAAAAATGGCTATTCTGTAGTGCTTTTTATAAATATATATAAATGAGTAATAATATTATTATAGAATATCTAAAACAAAATAGTCTATAATAATAGACTATCTAAATAGACTATAATAATAGACTATCTAAAACAAAATTTTAAGAAAAAAAAAACATTTTGACTAAAACATTAAAAAAAAAAAAAAATTAAAGACATGGGAGAAAATTTTATGCAAAATTTTCAGCACATTCCCTTTGTCAAAATGATTTGATAATTGACCTGTATATTGTTAAATCATTGTTAATTTATTTTTCTTATAACTGAATTTTTTATGTCAGCTACTCAAAAATTTTATATGCCTATGAATATTCATAAAAGGTAAATCATAAATATAAAAGTACTATAAATTTACATAATAAAGGATATGCTATAGTGGTTAATATGGATATGATAAATGTGCTTTTAAATATTCAAAATCTACTGTAAATTCACATAATAGGCCTTTGGCCCAAAATCATATTTTAATGAATTAACAAGCTGCAATTTATACCTCATGTCATTTCAACAGATTTAGTCAATCCGACATATTTCACTTAACATGGTTGTTCTTGGGTTTTCTAATAATCCTTTACACAAAAAAGGCATTTAAACGTTTTAATTAAGGGGAATTTAAACAAGAATTTAACAAAAACAAGTCACTTCTCTTCGAATGTTCCCTAGGGCCTAAACCTAGGGCAATTTCAAAATGTTTTTTAGCCTTTCAATGGTTTTCAGTTCATAATTACTTTGACAACACATTAATTACACATTTATTTAGCCTATTTAATACATATTACACATAAAAAAAATTAAAAACGGGCAGGAAAACAGAATTAAAACCTAATTATTTCTACATGGAATATGGCGTACGCCAGTTCTATTGTTTACAAAAACGCCAGAAAAGCCATTTAAGCGCAACCGAGCGCCCGTACCCCATAGTCCTTCAACGAGCGAAAAGATGGCTCTGTTTTTTGAAATTTTTACATGACGTAGGCACCGAACTATGACGTCACACTCACAGAAGGTTGAGAAAAAACGGTTATCAGCCAAAAAGCCAGCGATCCGCTCGCCTTTGCTCGGTTTCTGAACGCAGCTTATGTGCTGTTGATACTGTATGAAAATACTCTTTGTTAAGATTTCGCCATTGAAGTTGTACGAATGTGTAGTTAAGTAAGTGATCGTATTTATTAATTTTTTTTTTTATTTTTATTTTTTTGCTTTTTAGTGTTTTTAGTTTACAAAATCAGTTAATAATAAAAAAAAAATTATTACATATCAATTCGTCTTTGTAGTTTTCAATATATGAAGAAAATTCGTTCCCTTGAAAGACATTTATTACTCATAAGAAGATAGAGGCAATTAGAAGCCACAAGTGCCTATCAAGACTGTCCCAGTAAGTCTATGGTCCCAGTGAAAAATAACAAAAGTTGCTACTGGCCATTCGCAATAAATGGCTTGCTGACATTCGCAATAAATGGCTTGTCACAAAGTCACAAACCCAATTTTCCCCATGCAAACAATCAAGCCAACCACATTATTTCCCATGCAACATGCAGTATATCAAGCCATAAGTAATTGGGTCATCTAAAACTAACAAGCAAAATCCTTGGTGTCACAAGGGTTTTTAAAAAAATACTCTTTAAAATACTATCATTTGGCTATTGTACTTGAGGACTGTGTACAGTGAACTTTATATGAAGTGAAAATACTATACTTCATTACTGTTTTTGCTCTGTTACCAAAAGAACTGTGTTGTGTATCAGCTCTTGAAAGGTAATCTGGACAAAAGGAAACTGTAAGAGTTTATACTGAGTCCATTCTCCCATTAAGTAAGTATATGTAAAGTGAAAAATTGTAATTTTGTTCACCTTGTTAGTACACAAATGCACAAAAAATTAATTCTAGTATTTAAGTATACATAAAAAAGGAATCAAATTTTTATGGTGAGAGTAAAAGTTTGAGAAACAAATTTACCAGATATCTTGTGAACAAGATTACAGTCCCTCTTTGAAGAGATAGAGAAAGTGAGCTGGCCCCTATATATATATATATATATATATATATATATATATATATATATATATATATATATATATATATATATATATATATATATATATATATATATATATATATCAGCCTTAAACTTGGCTGTTTCTGATATTTCCTCAACTCTCATAGAAATTGATAGATCTTTGGCCCTTGTCTACAGGATATATAGGTAAAGGTTAAGAAGCTTTCTGAGCTTCAATATTTAGAAAATATTGATATATCGAAAACATCGATATGCCAATTCAAATATTATTCTAATTATTTTTATAATTATTGTTTAGTTTTCCAACATACTTAGTTCGACTTATCATAACCTGAATTACTGAAGTTGCCGTAAAATACAGGCTTAACTTATACAAGAATGTTGCAATGAGATACCGATTAAAATCAAAATTTCAAAATATTGATATTAAAAAATATCAAAACTCAGAAAGCTTCTTAACCTAAGCCCGATATATATATATATATATATATATATATATATATATATATATATATATATATATATATATATATATATATATATATATATATATATATATATATATATATATATATATATATATATATATATATATATATATTTATATATATATATATATATATATATATATATATATATATATATATATATATATATATATATATATATATATATATATATATATATATATATATATATATATATATATTATATATATTTATTTTTTTTTTTTTTTCAGCTATTTAACATTCAAAAGGTTATATAAATAAATTCCACAAGTATGGTATGTGGAGATCAGAAGTATATTTATCCTGCTGATTTCTTTCATCCTGATGCCCCTATTCCAGAAGCACCACTCGTTAATAAATATTTTACTAAAGTAACTTTACCTATAGGAGCTTCAGGGGCTCTTATTCTAGGAAATTATTTGACTTCCAAGCCATTGTATACTGGTGAGTATATATATATATATATATATATATATATATATATATATATATATATATATATATATATATATATATATATATATATATATATATATATATATATATATATATATATATGTATTTTTTTTGTCCCTAGTGGAAAATATAAGAGCTTTCATATAATGAATCAGAATTGGGAATTTCAAGTGCTTACCCAAATCAAATACCATGCCCATATATACACAGGACTTAAAAGTATAAGTTAGGAGAAATGGAGAAGACAAAAGAAGGAAAGGTGTTTCAACTTTTACTTGTGCACTAAAAAAAACAAAGAAAAGAACAATCATTGATAATAAGTTTCGGGGTCTCATGTGCTTTCATCAAATGAGGTGATATGTGATTGGAGAGATCAGAGGAGCTGTGTCATTTGTAATAGCAAGAGTAAGGCAAGATTATACTCACAAGAAAGAGATTGAAGGCAATCAGTGAGAAAGAATGCAATGAAAAACAATAAGGATATATATATATATATATATATATATATATATATATATATATATATATATATATATATATATATATATATATATATATATATATATATATATATATATATATATATATATATATATATATATATATGTCATTTTTTTCAAAGAAAATTGTTTTAAAGAGAGAACGTTGTATGATAGCAATGTTTCAATGAAGTGTAAGTATTGAGATTAAAAATATACCTTGTAACTGCGGAAGATTTACTACAAAATGGATATATTTTAGTGTCCATTCATATACCTGGTTCAGAGGTTTGTTTAATTAATGCAATTATATAATTATAAGAATGAACTGACATATATATATATATATATATATATATATATATATATATATATATATATATATATATATATATATATATATATATATATATATATATATATATATATGTATATACAGCTATACATAAACATTTCATTGCGATTCCTGTCGCATTTGCTATTGCCTGTTTTTATGATGATTACATGGTGAAAAAGTGTGCCAGAAGAGATGCAATTATATACGATTACATCATAACACATCCAAAAGATTTTCCACCAATTGGTAATTTTATATATATATATATATATATATATATATATATATATATATATATATATATATATATATATATATATATATATATATATATATATATATATATATATATATATATATATATATATATATATATATATATATATATATAATAATAATAATAATTAAATTCTCTAAGAGAACCTAGCAAAATAGCTTATTTTTTTTTTTTTTTACCACAGAACGAGTGAAATACAAGGATTGCTTGGACAGATGGGTACCAAAGAGATTTCACTAACATCGTTTCATCTGAAATTAATATCAAAACTTATTGCATATTAATCAAGTATTTAGATATGGATTTATTTTTAATAAATATTGTCTTAAGTAATATTTCGTTCAAATTTTAAAAATCATTTTTCATTTTGTCTGATTAATAATGCAGTTTCTTGTATCATATTTAGTTACATGTAAATTTGTAGATTTTGTTAACATGCCATTATGTACGCTATTAAAGGGTGTAATGTATTTGATATTTATTATCCACCACAAACTTACGCAATATATATAAATATATGTATTTTTTTTAAAAATGTGCTCTTAGAATTTTTTTTAGCTTAGGTACAGAAAAAAGGTAAAATGAAAGTTTTATAATTTGAAAGATTATATAAAATATTTGCATTTCTTAAATGACCATGGTTATAACTTTGTTCCACATAAGTTGACTTAAATTTGTAGATAGTGATGCTAACAACAACATAGGAGGTTTGATTTCATATCGATTTCCTATATAAGGCGAAAGGCTACTGTAAGAAGAAACTAGCCAATTTAGTAACTGAGGTAAAGTATGGGACCAGTCAGCTCGACCGTTCAGAGAGACCAATGATGCCGTCAGAAGAGAATTACGAGTTAATGCGGATGATGCCAGCTTGTTCATTGGACATGTCGCCCACAAGCCTGACCAAATCATTAATCCTAGAACTAAAATGTCCATATAAAATGTAATTCGCTGTTGTTGTTCGTGAACTGCGACGAGGTTTTCTCCCGGTTGCTTTTTTAAATATTCTCGTAATCGACCAAGAAGACTGAGGAGCCAAGCTGAGCTCTCTTGTGTCTCACTTCTAGCTATCAACGTTTCTGCCATAATCATTAAGAAGTGGGATCGATCACCAGGCAATGTGGCAGCCGAGTCCACCATGTCATTTAACCAAGGAAGGGCACTTTTACCCGGATCTTTTGTTGCAACGTGACAACGTAGGACAGCAGCTCGATAAAGTTTTTGATCCGTTACTTCCCACCATAATGAAGGAGAAGTTAGACGTTCAATATGCTTTTGTGGAAGATCTGCTACACAAGATTTATAAACTTTATACAAAGTTTCATCATTAGGGTCAATTTTTTCATTCAGGCTTTCGACAGCATTGCTCATAACATTTCTGTTTGAGTCATGAACATAATCACATGTTAAATGAGGTTTCAGAGCCTCTAAAAGCATTAATAAATGTTTTCGATCTTTCGTCGAATCATTTAAAACATGACTAATAAAAGCTTGTAAAGTTGGAGGATTTAATCCACGTCCCAACTGATCTAGGAGACTGAACAAATAAATTTCATCCTGTGGAGTTAAAAGACTACTTGAAGGTACAAGCCACTTGGATATTACATTTAAAGCAGAGGCTGACTTGTTACATTGTTGGGCTGTCACTCTAAATATACCCTCACGAATTTTGGGGGAGAAATCATTATTTGGATAGAGAGAGTCCCATTTCTTGCTAGCGGTATAAACTTCATTTAGGAAAGACCAATCAAGGGCTGGAAACGGTCTGTTCAATGGCTGTCCTAAGCTCACTAACAACAATACTATTCCTTGAAGTAGTTTTTCACTCTCTTCAAAGTTTTTATTAAGGCTTTCATTTAAAAGTTTAGAGAAATCCTGAAGAAAAATTACTGCAGCTTTTAAGAATGACGTATCTGGAAGGAAACTGTAACTTGGAGGTTCCGGTTGTCCTCCACTACTTCTGTAGCCCTTCCTTTTGGCTTCTTGTATTGCTGTCATATATATTCCTTTGGGAAGAGAAGTTAACTCCCTCTCAACCACTGACTTTAAAAAAGATTCTACGTAATTAGCATGAGGCTTTGGAATTCCTACAGCTAATTTAACCCAAGCAAGACCAGGAACATAAGTCAAAACGTCTTCTGCCTTTCTTGCAGCTTCAAAAGGAGTTGATGCCATTTTTTCTGGTAATTTATGCCCTTCTCGAGCGTAAGATGGAAGCATTTTTAAAAGAAAATATTGAGGGTCATATTTTTCAAGAGCAGAAAAAGCAGCTTCGTTTACACCATTTTTAATTTTACTAGAAGCCCATCCCCACAATATATTTGCTGCACTCTGAATAAAGTCTTCATACTCTTTGCTTCGTACCGTGAGCTTGGGAGCTAAGCTTAATAATTTACATAACTTGACAATGACCTCCGGTCTTTTATCTTTCACTAATTTTGGGCCAATCACTTTCCATGTTGTACGTAAATCAATGACCACAGCTGAGCATAATTCGTATATCCCATCCAAGGCTATCGTGGTCTGTGGAGTTCCATCCTTTCCTCTGTGCTCATTAAGCAATGCAGATAACAGTGAAAGGAATTCTTCACCATGTTGTGACGGTCTGAAATAATCGGATAAATAAATAGTGATAATTGATTTACTATTGTTATTAATAATTTAAAATGAAATTTATACCTTTGGAGCTTTTTAAATATTATTTCTGGCATATTTATTGTGTCCCTTTAAATCACTGATGATGATAATAATTCTAATAATAATTAATGAAAATATTCATATAAAATTGTATGTTTTTATGACTTTATATTTTGGTCAGTTCAAAGTACATAAATCTTGTGAGACTTTCAACTTTACTTTCAATTTGTCAAAGTCCAGGACAGTGAAATAGTACTAAATGGTATGCTAATTTTAATTTTCTCCGGTATATATGTAAAAAGATCTAGCAAGCAGTATTTTCTGACTATTCTTAAAAAAAAAATGTGAATTTCAATTTATTTATATGCTACCAATTTTACCACTTTAAAATACGTTCAAATATATCAAGAAATCAAGAACCTATTATATTGAAGTTATTTCTGTTCCGAATAACTTCAATATTCTGAATATAACTGTACTTACTACTAATGAACATAGCAAAGTCAAATAACTTAGATTTTTTTCCTTAATCATTGCATCACTAAACACGAATCAAAATTTTTATGCTTAAAAGTTCAAAATAACTTCATTTAACAACGATAATTAAAAATAATTTGAATTTTTTTTTTTTTTTTTGTCTTAAAAAAAAAGTATAGAAAATATCAAAGCCTTGTGATATTTAAATAAAAAATAAAAATTGTATACATACTTTGATTTACAAATTTCTGCTACCACATAAGCTTTGGCTATCTCTAATTCTTGTGTCGAAGATGATTTATCATGAATCAATTGTGAAAGATAAGAGTGTATCCTTGGTTCAATTTTCCATACTTCCAGCAACAACCTTAAGACAAGAGGCTTTAAGGATGTAGAAGACCAAAGGGCAAGCAGCGTCTTCAAAATCATTGGTACTGTTAGCTGAAATAATAATATATGCATAAAACGCACTTAAACACTTTTGAGTGGATGCTTAAAAATAAATATGAATTTCAATAAAAAATAAAAACTATTTATATTTTAAACTAAAGTTAAAAAAAAAAAATTTGAATAATTTAATATTTACAATAACTTTGTTTTATTTATGCTTGAAAAAAAAAAAAAGTGATGATTAAGTAATAATATATCGTTGTTTCCTCCTCTATTTATTAAAAAAAAAAAAAAAAAAAAAAAAAATTACAGAGGTACGAAAAAGAAAGTATGACAAACTAAATAACTTATGAATCAATCAACTGATTCAAATTCATGTATTTCCCAGGCAAATATAAATATTTTCTTTTCTTTTCAAAGGAAGATAAAAATGTTAGATATAGTGTGCTCTGTTTTTGTAATAATTGTTTTGTATCTTAAAATACTGAAACAATTAATAAAAAATTTACAATGACTATAAATAATGTCATACTGTAATATATATATATATATATATATATATATATATATATATATATATATATATATATATATATATATATATATATATATATATATATATATATATATATATATATATATATATATATATATATATATATATATATATATATATATATATATATATATATATATATATATATATATATATATATATATATATATATATATATATATATATATATATATATATATATATATATATATATATATATATATATATATATATATATATATATATATATATATATATATATATATATATATATATATAGTGACGGAAAACAACAGAAGAAAAGAAAAGATAAAATAAAACTATGACGTTCGACCCATGAATCATACTAGATACTGAGGGTGTATAATTTGTTGGCAATCAGGATAAATATTCTAATAAGGAAAATAAGAAATTCCAGTTTGCATAAGAGTAGATTGGGAGAAAATAAATTTTACAATAACAATATAAGAAGAAGAATAAGATAGGATTACTGATAAAGGTACGTTGATTGCCTTAATATTAAATAATTATTCGACATTAATTAGTAAATGTAACGTAAAAAAACGGAGAAAATTAGATAGTGTCTTCTTAAGATAAAAATAAATTGAACCACATAAAACTTAATCCCGATTTTGGTTTACATTTAATAAGTAAATATTTAAGACAGTTTCTTACTTTGTTTACAGCAAGCACAGGTAAGAAATAGAGTAAATGAAGCCGAGTTGTAGGATCGGGTTCTCTTCCAAGTCGATACAATATAATAGGAAACAGTTCATGAGCAAGATTTTTAGATTTATAAACTTCTCTTTGTAAAACCTAGAAAGAAAAAAAAAAATATCTAAATAGATTTTAGCAGTTAAAGTATACTGGAAATATATGAATGATATAAAACCAAAAGGGTTAATGCTACTTGACAAGTAATGTTGCTTTAACAATGATAAAGTTAGATTAAATTTTAAATAACATTTTTCTTATCACACTAATATTTCAAAAACTTTCAAATTTACGGGAGTACCTTTGTAGCTTCCTGAATAGATTCTGCAGTTGATCCCTGATAAAGAAATACTGCAACTACAATAGTGTAATGAAATTTTGAAATTTGATAAACAGTAGAAGCAAGTTTAGTAAGCCAGTCAGCCGTGCATTGCGGATCTTTTACTATTTGGTTACAAAGGTCTACGGAAGGTACGTAAGTGGCAAGATCAGGAAATGATAAAGAAAGGGTCTCCCAAAATTCATTTCCTGCAAAAGAAAAATTTTATTAACATTTTAATTCAGACGTTCTTGTAAAGAGGAAACATTACCAAACTACTTTTTTTATTAAAAAACTAAAATAAATACAATTATTTTATTCCTAATACCAATTCTGCTTTATTCATATCAAAATGTGTCTCATGGCTACCTGAGAGTTGGGCATTTGATGAAGGCTGAGCGGGCAAAGCCTGAATAAGAGATACAAGAACAGAGGCAGCACTCGAAAGATTTGGAATCGCAGAACAACGAGCAGACAAGATTTGAAGAAGTGACGGAAGTAGTCGGCTTCCTACTAGAGGATTTCCATCTTTGTGAGATAAAAGAGTGGCTCCTAGAAATATTTATAGTCATTAATAATTAATTTTATAAATAAATACAAACTCACAAAAATATAGTAAGCACAAAGTGATATATCACAAAGATTCTATTATTTGATATACCAACCAACTCTAAGCAAGTTAACTTGAAGTTGCCCAGAGGTAAAAGGAAGGGCTTCTGCAATAGAACAAATAGTGACGTCACAACCTTGGCCGAGTTGAGAAGCCAATGTTACCATGTAGGTTTCTACAGTTCTAGTTGAAAATCCGTATTTCTATATAATGATAACGGCATTTAAAATTATAAAATATATTTCATTAAAAAAAAAAAATTAGAAATTTTTGTTTCATTAAAATGAAAACAAATATGTCCAGGCAACAATATTTTAATATGGCAAATATGTTATCAAAAAAAAAAAATTTTTATTTATCTCTTTTAATATTTTTCAATATGAAACACAACAAATAAATAAATAAATAAATAAATAAACTTACAATGGCTCGTGGAAGGCAAATCACTAGGCAAGGGAGAAGCGCTGCCGAAAGGTAGTTCATTTTCGAAACCAAAGCAATTTTCGTTAAGCCACACAAGACCTGCAATTTTCTTTCAAAATGGCTTTTATTTTCAACCTGCAAATATATAAATATAAATAATTCATTATAATATAAACACTTTTTTTCCAATATCTGAAAAAATAATATGCTTTTAAATCAAAGTGATTACAGAAAGAGATTTAAATTACTTGCTAAGAAAATAAAGATTAGTTGTCTGCTTGAAATGATTGTCATGAGATTACTTAATGGATTATATCACCATTTTTTTCTATGTGTATTTCTTTTAAATAAAACGCTTCACTTACCTTAATGAGAGTGAAAATTTTACAAAGGAGGAGGACAAGTGGTTTGCCTAACAAATGATGACAGGAGACAAGCAAATTCACCAGTGGTTTCGCAACAAGAGGAGTTTCATCAGTGAAACAGAGGTTATGATAAATGAAAGGCTCAAGAAGTGCTTGCCATGAATTTTGTATACTGAAAGAAGTAAGACGTAGGTAAGTAGTAGTAGTAATTGAGGGGGAAAAAATCTTACAATACGCATTACCTTATGTATCCTGTTTTGTATTTGTATTTCTTATGTTTATCTTTAGAAAATTTTACATACAAAATCATTGTTAAGAAATATACAAACTTCAGTATATCGAAAGGGGTCGCACACACAAAGAGTTGGTCTATACACACATCAAACAACTTTTCACTACTATTGTATTTTTTCCTTCTTAGTGAAATTCTAGCAACACAAAAACCCTAAATCGTTTCGAAGCAATATCCAGAATCCGATTTATATTTTCGTTCCTGTTTACTAGTACTAGTAATACTAATTTTTTTTTTTTTTAGTTTCTGTACAGGAGCAGGAATTGCTAAAAAGCGGCGATGCTAGTGTGAAATTCCAACACTAGAACCTGCACCAAAACTGAATGAAAAGATCTTCGATAATGGTGTTACAACTTATAGAGCAAGTTTATATCCTGTAAGAAGACAAAAAGAACGTGGGACCGGAAATGCGGAGGTTAAGCCAGAACGAATGGCAACCGATTTTCTAGGGAACGGAGTACAAGGCAAGGGCATCCTACCAAGAGATAGGTAGATTGTGAGGGTCGTACAAACTCGACAGAAATTTCAAGGAGGGCTATCCCTCGACATAAGGTAACAGTGTGTGGCATTATTGTATTCAATTCTGTGGCGTGTAAGAGCCACCTCCCGTTGGCGGATAAGGCAAACTGAGAGGTATCACATCGACACGAAAGGTTTCACCAAACAGAGTTCAGCACCCCATAAATCTACCCTCCAACAGTTTTGCTATTCATTCTGAAAACCCCATTAGAGAGGTGCGCAGTAGTCCGTTGCTGAGAGAAAGCCCCATTGGAGTTCGAGAGGAGGTACGCGTTGCCGGATTTCTGTGAAGAGACAGCAAAAGCTCTGTTCCATCAGTTAGTTCATTACTGGAAATCTCCATGTGAGAGGGAACCCAGCAAAATTTCAAAGACTTTGTGGGAGAGTAAAAGCGGTATAAGGACTACTGAATGATAGACACAAGGGTATTTCGAGAAGATCGATTTTGAATTGCGAGAAGGGTACTTTAAGAATCGGAGAAGATAGTGAAGGAGTCATTACGGTGTAGTGACAAAATCCTAGAGACTGCAAGCAGCAGCGCCACTAACTCCTCTGTAAAACTGGAGGAACACGATGGTAGGGAGTAAGACACCGTGTAGTCAAGGAAAGAAGGCCGAAGCTCCCACACGGTCTTTGATCTTTTAGCCACCGGTAACGACGGCAGTCATGCCAGTATAACTAGCAAGGTGGGAAGAAAAGCCAGCACTGAGTAAGTAAGTGTGGTCAGCAGACTACTACTGCTATTAATAATAAAGGTTATTTTTCTATGCATTCCTCTATAGTTTTCCAGTCACTTCTATTTGCTACTTTCAAGTAAAATCACGCAAGAATACAATGACT
Source organism: Armadillidium nasatum (assembly GCA_009176605.1). Taxonomy (NCBI): domain Eukaryota; kingdom Metazoa; phylum Arthropoda; class Malacostraca; order Isopoda; family Armadillidiidae; genus Armadillidium; species Armadillidium nasatum. Next base: position 16,157 of record SEYY01020950.1, read on the forward strand.
TTTAAAAGTCCTTGAATACAAGTATATAAAAAAAACTATAACCTTCATAACATTATTTCACATTTTGATACAGAAACATATTATAAATTTGAAATTTCTCCTTAAATATGTAACAATACGTTTAATACGTAATTTATTTACGATACAACTAAGATGGGACTAAAATAAAATATCTCAGTGATATTTTTCTACACACGTTTTCTTTTCCTTCAGGCAAAGACCTATTCAAATGAAACAATACAATAAATAATTTCTATAAAAATGAATGTAAAATTATTTATCTTCCTTTAAAATTTTTTATATTCTTTAAAGGAATATCTTCCCTTATCTGGTATCTGTTAGATTACAATAATGCAATCTGGAACCAGAATATACTATTCATTACTACTGTTAGATTATTACATTTAATTAAAAAGAAAAAAAAGAAAAATAATTTACGCTGTATTTTGGTGAAAGAGCAAATATTGTACTTCTTCAATAATTGTTTCAACCAAGTCTGGTCTCCTCTTCAAGATCAAGATATAAGGGTGAGTTACTCCACCAGTAGGAGATAATGAAAATGGTGATTTTAACAGCTCAGGACTTTTTTGGATTCAGCCTCGCATAAAAGTAAAAACATTTGAGTAATACCACGAACTAAGGAAGTTGGAGACCTGGAAAAATATTTTAAAGAGATAAATTTTAATTAACTTAAACCACAACTGAATATGAATGTAAATTAAATATGAATAACAAAAACATATTCGGAATAAAAATTAAAACTTTGTTACTTACTTTGAAGATGCCAAATCAGCAATGAAGTTCTGCAGCGTAGCGGGTGCTGGAAGACGTCCTTGTTGGACGAGACCAACGACCGTTTCCACAGCCAGAGTTGACACTATCCACTCTCCTCCATTGATCTTTTTCCAAAGAATTTTAACTTCCTCGCTCTGCAGAACAGCAAACAAGTAATGATAATGATAATGATGATGATAAAGATGATGATGATGATGATGATGATAATGATAATGATGATGATAATAATAGTAATAATAAAAAAAAATTAATAAAAATAAAAAAAAAAAAAAAAAAAAAAAAAAAAAAAAAAAAAAAAAAAAAAAAAAAAAAAAATAATATATATATATATATATATATATATATATATATATATATATATATATATATATATATATATATATATATATATATATATATATATATATATATATATATATAATATAAATAAAAAAGTTTCATAACATTATAATTATTTGTCTATTACATATATTAAGGATGATTATCATATTTTCCTTCAGGATAATTTCATTTAGTGAAGTGATGGCCTGGAAGTAGTGAAAAAAGTATGAATTTAAGAAAAATAAAATGTAAAATTATTATACGTATCATCTACAATTTTTAAATGCTCACTAGTAATAATATAATTATATATATATATATATATATATATATATATATTATATATATATATGTATATATATATATATATATATATCATAAATATATTTTGTTAATAATGTAAGTCAATAAAAAGTAGAAATAAGATTAAAATAAATAAAGAAATGAACATAAGACAAGTGAACTCATTACTTAGCATAAAAAAAAAAAAAAATAAAAAAAAAAAAAAAAAAAAAAAAAAATATATAATAATATATTAATATATATTTAATAGTTATATTATATATATATATATTATATATATATATTATACTATAATATAATTAATATATATATATTATATAGGGCGTTTCAGAATTTATTAGCCAAATTAGATTCAAAGTTGTAGACCCCAACTATGAAGTCATGACTCGAAAATACAGTTAAAATATTACAGCAACTGGAAACTCGTATGAACACGAAAATTGAAATGTCACACGGTACAAGAGTATAATGGCAGTTAACTCTATAGATAAAAAAAATGACACGACGACATACGATATGACACCGACGGCATACTGTATTACGTGTTGTAGGACGTGAAAAACAATCAATCCTAGTTGCAACCCATTCGACAATTTCCTATGAGATAAAGTATTTCAACATGTTCGTATGAAACAACAGTTCTAACTGTTGACTTTCTTCACATTAAAAACCAAGGCTTTCACCACTTCAAGGAAACTTCGCAGACTTGTATATCTTATTCGTCTGTCGACAGTATGATGTGAGACTTGAATTGCTTTAAGAAGTCAACATTTCAAGCATATCCTCTAAAATGTAACATTTAATTCTTAGGATGTTAACCTTTTCCCAATAAACTTTCTCACACTGGCTGTTTAAGTTGACCATCATTCAGATATAGTATATATTAAATATGCTGTACAACACATTTGTAATATGTGTCCTTGTGCGTATGTTTGTGCTACACATCCATATTGGTATTTGTATGCATTGCAATACATACAATCTCTCCATAGTTACCTGCGATAAATAAACTACCATTATTCACTTGTATCGTGGGGCATTGACCTTTTGAGTTAGTACGAATTTCAGGTCACTAAATTTATAAACATATTATATATATATATATATATATATATATATATATATATATTATATAATATATATATATATATATATATATATATATATATATATATATATATATATATATATATATATATATATATATATATATATATATATATATGTACTATACACTTACTTGTGACTGAAGAAATACATTCCCAGAGTCTAACTTTTGATCAATATCCTCCATAACTAATGTATTCTATTTGATAACTTACTAAAGCTTTAATATATTAATTTAACAATATAGCATTTAAATAGTTTAATTCTCGATCATATATATATTAACATTTTGATAAATCTGAAAAAAAGAAATATTTTATACTAAAGGCTAATAATAATAATAATAATAATAATAATATATATATTAATAATTACATCCTATGTGTGTGTGTTTAAATTTCTTTAAAAAATAAAGAAAGAAATTTAAAAACTTCTTATAAAAAAAAAAATCATCAGAATTATTTAAAAGGGAAAGAACAATGGGTCTTCAAAAATATCTTAACACTCTCTTATATATATATATATATATATATATATATATATATATATATATATATATATATATATATATATATATATATATATATATATATATATATATATATATATATATATATATATATATATTATATATATAATATTAATTATCACACTATTAACAATAAAATAATATTTAAAATCTGTTTTTTTGTGATAATATGTTTTAGTTTGAAAATAATCCCTATGCCTCTATTCATATGACCAATAATTATTTACTCGTCTTAAAGTATTTTAATTAACAGCTTTAAATAATATCATATGATAAATCACATGAAATTTGAGTTTGAGGTGTCTCACCTGTATTATATAATTATTCAAAGAAATAATTAATTTAGAAAACGCAAATCGTTTTTATATAACGAAAAAATGAACTGTATGAATGATTTTTGCTTCACAAAATATTTAGAAACATATTTATGAAAGCTAAAATCAAATTATATAAATCAGATAATTTTTTTAATAAAAATAACGTTATTTTCTTTATATTTTTAAGTTTATAATGTCATAAGAGAACTTTAAAATAAAAAAAGAAAATTACTTAATATAAATTTAAATTTAAACATTTATTGGACTGGGGGCAAAAATTAATCAATGTTCAACAATATTTTTTACTCAATTATTGAAACTTGCAACACTGTTTTACTTTAGATATTTACTGTAAAAGGCGGGTTAGTTACATAAAATTTAACAATTTCAACAGTATTAACTTTAATTTATTTTTTTATTAATTATTTTTATCTATTTTTATTTTGCAAGCTATATGAGTAAGACCGTGACGGAATAACTTCCTAATCACAAATTTAAAAAAAAGTAAAAATAAATATACGCTAATTATTATCTATAAAATAAAAACTTATTCAAAAAAGTTTTTTTGTTGTTAGCTTATTCTATGGAATTAAGTAGTACTGTAGAAGTGAATAATAAAAGGAATCAGACTGAATAAAAAGCTTTAGGATTGAAATATGTCAGCAATCTACGTCAAAATATTTTTTATTTCAAGATGAAATTTATTTATTTTTTTAATAATTGATTCAATAGAACCAATTCACTAGCATTTAATATTCTATTTCTAAGTTCTAACTGTCTCTATTTTCTTATGTTTTAAATACAAAAATTAATGTTTTATTTTTCTCCAAAATTTTGGTGTTGAGAGTTCAGAACCTAAAAGTATTTTTATTTTTTATTTTTATCTTAACAAAATAATAATAAAAAAATTAAATACCAAAGAACCATAAAATACTTCTAAAAATAATTAACTTTGTTTTCTTTAAAATTTAAATACAGTGAATTGGTTCTATCGGTAGAATTTTCGTCATTTTTATATTAAATTTTTTTTAAAAATTATAATTTAAATACTCAGTTAATCAATTATTTCCTATATTTAATTATTATTTAGGCAAATAAACCTACTAATAAAGACTTGTAACTAAAAACAAATCATAAAAAAAAATAAAAAGAACCCTTTTAAATATAATATTTATTGATTTTTTATATATTTATATATATATTAAATATTATAATATAATAATAAATATAATATTTTAATATATAATATTATATATATATATATATATATATATATATATATATATATATATATATATATATATATATATATATATATATATATATATATATATATATATATATATAATATATATATATATAATATTAAGAGTTTATATTAATATTTTGATATTTCATAAACAATAAAAGGAAGATTAGTTTTCGCATTTAAATTTTTTCCTTTTGACATGTCCATCAAAAATGCACTTTTTTTTAAAATTCATACACTTACTTGAATTTTTTATTACATAAATGTTACATTCATAATAAATTATATAATTTACTACATAAATTATATAAAGTTTTTAAGTGATTCCTCAAATAGAACATTATTTTTATTTAATATTTTTTTCTATTAAATCATTAAAATTATTTTTATCACTTAAATTTTAAAACACCTAATAAATTTCTTCTTAATATTAATAATTTTTTTAAACATTATTATAATTCATATTTAAAATTTTATTTTTTATTATTTTTTAATAATTTTACATAAATTTTTTCAAATTCTACAGAAATATCCACAAATCACTTCTAAATGCTTTTTAAACTCTTGTAGCATTGAACAAGTTAAAAAGTAAATAAAACTCTTCGAATCTCTTCAAATGCTCTCTAGTGTAGCATTAAACCTCTCTCCTTATTCGAATCTCTGAATTGCTCGTCTCCATCAGTGTAAAGCCTTATAAATAAGCAAAACCTGAAACGAGTAAAACGAGGTTAAAAAACAAAGACTAAAATAAGATTGTTGACAATTTATTTACTTATACAAAAAAGTTTTTTAAACCTAAATCAACAGACGCATGAACGATTATACCTGGGAAACGGAATAACATTTTTTACATTGCTATCATTGAACATGAAATATAAAAATCTTTCAATACCGATAGAGTATCCACGAGTAGGACCAACTCCCCATTTACGCATATTGGCAAACCAATCATAATATTCTAGAGCTCCATATTGTCTGAGATTTTCCTGAAGGATGTTGAAGTCATGTTCTTTGATGGAGCCATTCGGCAACTTCAATTCCTCGAGGGAATATCAAATCAAACGCAAAGACCTTAAAAAATAAAATGAGAGAGACATAATCCGGGAGCACATTGTTAATACTAATATTAATACTAAATACTAAAATGTATAGTAATTGAAATAATTCAAGAAAAGGAATAATTTTATCTTTAAAAGAAAAGGTAACTCCTTTTACGCAATGAAAATCTCTAAAACCTACAAAATTAAGGTAATTTTTTTATTTTTTTGGCAATTTGAAAAACTTACAATTTCACTGTAATTTTTGTCCTTATATATATACAATCCAAAGTTTTCAAAATATAAGAATATTATGATTTAAAATTACACAGCACAAGTATCAATATTTATACCTATTTCTAATATCAAAATTAAACTATCCAATTCATTTTATCAAATTCACTTCATTTATTATTTTATGTCTAACGTTTCAAAGATTAACGAAACGGTCCTAACTTAGGACTATTTTAACTCAGACAATATATTCTCTAATTTGCTTATATATAATATATATATATATATATATATATATATATATATATATATATATATATATATATATATATATATATATATATATATATATATATATATATATATATATATATATATATATATATATATATATATATATATATATATATATATATATATATATATATATATAATGTACTAACATTAATGGAATCTTCACATGCTGAAACATTAAATCCCTTTCTATAGTAGGGGTAGTCTGTGATGAAAACAGGACTTCCATCGAAAATTTTTGGAAATATCTTATAACATTGAACACCAAACTCCATTCCATATTCTACTGGGTACGTAACTTTATTCCTTATTGTCGAGAAGAATAGCCATGGCTTCCGAGTAAGGTAATATTATCCATTTTTTGTCCAGAGCATTCTAGGAATTAATAAATATTGTGAAAATGGGTTTCCTCTCTTGTGAATAGGAATATATCACTGTATAGTATAAAAAAAAAAAGTAAGGTAACTGCAAATTTCATGCTCAAAACCAATTAACTAGAATAGGAAAAAAAAATTGTACCGTAACAACTTTTTCCCCTTCTTCGCTTAACTCCATTTCACTTAAGTGTGTATCTAAAATAGGACTTCATAAGATGCTTAAGCAATTTCTCAAGGTTTCTTAACATGTTTTCGAAAGCATCTCGTTTTCTTTCTTCTGTATACAGTTCTTCACAATCGGCTCTCCAAAATTCATAAAGAGTTTTTCCTGATTTTTCAGCCCTCCTAAAAATTGGCTTTATGGAATAAACCTTTGATAAAGCACTGAAATATATATATATATATATATATATATATATATATATATATATATATATATATATATATATATATATATATATATATATATATATATATATATATATATATATATATATATATATATATATATATATATATATTACATGGGCGGCTGATGGGCCTATCAAAGGCAGACATACCCTCAACCTCAAGGACACGCATGCAATTTAAGTTATAAATATTTATTTTTTTAAACATTATAATCCCTTCTTAATGCAAGAAGACTCCAATTAATATTGAAATTTAAAGAATAAACAATAATGAATATTAAAATGTCACTCAATAATAACCCTAACTCCATGCAATTGAAGTTTTAAGCAATCACAATATACACATGTGAATATGTATAAATCTACAATCACAAATAAATTTTTTACCAGCTATAGATCGGACTTCATGATTTTAAAATTAATTAGATCTGGATTTCTCACTCAAGATTATGATGCATTTGAACAACATTATTAATTCTAGGCAATGAAATTTATGAAGTATAATAATAGAAAAAAACTGTTACTATTATTACTACTTATAAATACAAATATGAAAAATATTTTGTGGTAAAAAATCTTTTTTTGGGCTCAAGCTCCACCCAAAACCGTAAGGCTCCACGATTCCGAGCCCTGCGTACAAACTATCCCAGCGTTTAACTTTCCTTCCACTTCTTATGACTATAAATTACTCTCTCATGTTATAGTGGATTTCCTTAGTACTAAAAAAATACTTGGGGAAAAAAAAATAAACAATCTGAACTACTTTCAAGAAGCATAGTAAATTTTATTTTACCACACATGAAACATTACAAAACGAAAATAAATAATGGCGTTTATCAGTTATTTTTTCACTTAAAATTATTAAATAAGATGAAGTCCTGACCTTGATCATTTTTGATCCAAAGCGTTGAGTATCTAATTAAAAAGTGTAAACTAATATTTGAAGAACAGGTACTAAAAAATACATATTACATTTTACTTGATTGCGATTACCCTACTCAGAGTTTATTCTGTTTTGCCTACACACTTTTTTTTTCAAGTGCATGTAAACTGTGATCCAACAATACTGGTTTGAGATACATCAAAGACAATATCTAAACAAAATGTAAGTGATTGTCCGCTTAGGTATGTTGGATCTTACAATGCAAGTTCAAATCCAATAAAAAGACAAAAATAAGATCATACCGAAAAATTAAAGGTTCTGAAAGAACGTAAGAACGTGGGATAATATTAAATAATCATTTTAATGCTATCATACATTCAAGGTAAAAAATTTCAAATTGTATCTGAAAAATATACTATAAAAAATTAATAAATAATTCTTAGAAAGAGAAGAAAATTACTTCATGTTTGGTTAATAAATCTATTATTTTTAATACCTGGTAATACATTCCATATGAATTTGTCCACATGTAGAAAGGTAAACGGGATGACCAAAAGAGGAATTCACAGGATCGACACCGTTTTCATAAACTGTGGGCTAAAAAGAACACATTAAGTAGAGAATGTCTTCTGCACAAGTAAAAAATAATAAAATAATAAGGTGGTTCTAAACTGAAAGCAAATATAGATGCTATAAAGCAAAAAAAAGAAAAAAATATATATTATATATATATAATATATATATATATATATATATATATATATATATATATATATATATATATATATATATATATATATATATATATATATAATAATAATAATAATAATAATAATAATAATACACTATAAACAAGTAATTAAATATTTAGGCAGAAGTAGCCTATTTTATAACCTAACAAAAAATGAACAAAATTAAACTAAATTAAGTACTGAACAGACCTGTCAAAGATCTAGTGCATTTTTAACATTAAACTAATTCATTAATGTTGATCATGTGAAAAAAGGTCCTTTGAAGATTAAAAATATATAAATAATTGCTTACTTCCACGTAAAATGTTTTCTGATGGAAATTCCTAAGATACCTTGTAAGAATTGGTGTCTCTACTTCAATATAATCATTTTCGTGAAAATACTTGTGAAGTAGTGATTTTATCTGCAATAATAATAATAATATTAATAATAATAATAATAATAATAATAATAATAGTAATAATAATAATAATAATAATAATTAACAGCTAATGCATCTACCCTGAAGTATCAGTAAGAGCTTAAAAGGAGAAAATTGTCCTCTATTATTAAGCATTATTATTATCATTTTTCTAAATACTTTGTTGGCGCTAGCAATCCTCCTTAAATTTGGTCATTTCCTCAATATCTATAACTCTTAAAAGGAATCCCTTTCCCCTCCAAATCTCTGCACTTCTCGAATATTGACCTTCTCTCCTCTCCAGTATTATTTCCTTTATTAAATTTTTAATATGTCCTACCTCCCCACTTCTCTAAATTCTAATTGCTGTTAAATTCGAGTATTCTTCATCTAAAAATTTATTTTTAATAAACCTTTTTCTCAAAACTATTGTTAACATCTTTATTCAGTACAGGAAATTTAATAGTGCGATGTAAGTCACTCTACCTAACACCAAATTCATTGATTGATATTCTTTTGATGTATAGCAAATCATTAGATATCTAAATACTTAAATAAACGCAGTTTAGTGATATATATATATATATATATATATATATATATATATATATATATATATATATATATATATATATATATATATATATATATATATATATATATATATATATATATATATATATATATAGCTGCTGAAAGCAGTAGCGTAGTTTCTGTTAGAAATCTGACTTCTACCACCACTGAATAGCTCTATCTTCAATGTTTTGAGCTTGGTTTTTTTTTTTTTTTTTTTTTTAAAATCTAAATCAAATATTTTTCAAAATATGACGTAATATCCGCCACAGTTGCTCATTCAATACAATATAAGCTTCACCTACACCTGAATTAATTCCACTACTACTACTTTCAACGGCATATATGAGGAAGGGGGATTAATGCTCAAGTTTCTCATTCATCTCTTCAAATATATCGATATCAAATATAGAATAAAATTAATATCTGAAGTTAAAACTTCCCTTTTTATCAACTAATCACTAATTAACCTTATATTAGTCAGCTCTAATTTTTATTCTATTGGCCACATCTTGACTTCATTCAGCAACCATTACAAATTCTCTCTTATACATTACTAAATAAAGAAGTGTTAAAAACAAAAGTAATTTATATATCCTAAAAAAAAATTCCCATAATATATATAAACTCTTTCCCCAATGTTAGAGTTAGAGCGACTACTACTACTATAATAATAGTAAAAATAAGTAAATAAACAAATTAAAAAAATGAATACCTTTGAACGTATTCGGAATCTAGTTCTGTAAAGAGAAAACCTTGAGCGAACACTTAGGTTAGTAAGATGAATAACAGACTCGTGAGATTCAATGTTTTTAAAAGGTTTTGATTTTTTATTTTCTTTATATCCTCTTCCTTTAATCTAGAAAATATGCATAAAAATTATGATCATGATAGTCAGTACAATAGAAATTAAATAATCGAGTACAAGAGACTAACAAAATAACAAATGCAAGTACTAGGAATGAGTTAAAGTACTGGTCCCTACAATACATCAGATTAATTAACAGTGAATTTATATAACAACAATAATATATAAAATAAAATATCATTAATCATTCTAATGTTATGTATTATCTACTAAAAATGATGATGATACTCAGTAAACATTATGCCGCTTATCATAACTTAAAATTTTCAAAAGGAAATCTTACATTAACTTTGGTTGCAATATTGATATTTTGGTCACCTTTTGTGGCATTAACGACAAGAGGTGTTCCAATGCTTATATTTGCTTTGCAAAATTCTTTTGCTATCAGAACCTGAAATGAAATTTAAAAAACTTTCTGTAGATCCATTATTTTTTCAAAAAAGTTTCATAAATAAATAAATTGTGTAATTATCAAGGTAAAATTTTCCTTTAATTTTACATTATAAATACAAAAAAAAATTAATGAATTTTAAATTTAAAAAAAAAAAAAAGAAAATTCATTAAAATTTTAATATTTTATTTAAAAATCATAAATACTTGAACATATTTTTTAGTGCTTTTATAAAATTAACAAATGACTAAGTTTTTTTAAAATCATATTTAATGTAGAATTTTTTCCTTGCAGAAGATATATTCATAGTAGAATTTTTTTTTTATTAAAGAAATTAAATTTATTGAAGAATTTTTTCTAGATATATTAATTGCAGAGATATTTTTATTTGAAGAAAATATACTTAACATTGAATGTTTTAAAGATCACATTAAATATAGGATATTTTATCTTATGAAAGAATATATATATATATATATATATATATATATATATATATATATATATATATATATATATATTATATATATATATATATATATATATATATATATATATATATATATTTACTGTAGAATTTTTTTTTTATAAAAACTTTTACTGCAGAATTTTTCCTTAAAAAGAAATACTGTATATTTTAATTATTAGATATATATATTTACTTTAAAGTGTTATTATATATAATTCAAATTACAATACCTGCTCGGGTTAGCATGCAATAATAAATTATACTTATTTTGTGGTTATATCCTTCCAATAATTCTTTTAATTTTATTTACTTACTTTACAATGTTATGGCAACTTGGATTATCCTACTCAACAAAGATATCTTTCCCTACTATATGTATAAATAAAGTATTAAAGCAAATAGTGAATGATTACCTACTTCAATACAAATCTTTTATTGAACGTAATAGCGAACAAAGTATGATGTGAAACTTATCATTAATTAAGCCAAAATTTTTACAAAATTGTTAATTTTACATGAAATTTGTATATTAACAGGTTTTCATAATAGAATTAACAAATTCGCTCATTAAAAAATATATCCATTAGATCATTACACCAACGTAGGACAAGCATGGTAGGCAAAAAATTTGAAAATAAATCAGTGAAAAGGTTTAGAAAGGAGATATATGATCTGATTTGGGCAGATCTTATATCGATTTTATTAAATATTTTAAACCTAAAAAATTAAAATCATCAATACTCATTAGTGTATCTAACTTAATATGAATGATAAGGTTATTAAAAATAGATTAAATAAAAGTTGCAAGTGTGATGTCTATATAGATGTAAGAGAATAGATTGAAGAACAAAGCAATTTTATTCGTGTGGGGTCTAGGTGAAAGTAATAGAAAACTGCATAGAAGAAACAAAATTATATTATTGGGTAAGGATTACGAATTCAACGATAAAAACTGGCTCTTACTTTTGTGTCATTTGGTGAGAATCCATCATGTATGCTCACTGTAATGCCTTCCTCTGATTTGCTTACTTGTGTCACCCAACCCTAAAATTTAAATTTTTATTAGAATAAATTTTAAAAAATTATAATTATCAATTTATCAATGAATATTTTTTGAATAAGAATCACAATCTTCTTTCACACAAAGTATTCTGCTTTATTGTAACAAATTCAAAATTTTCGTTAAAATATATATATATATATATATATATATATATATATATATATATATATATATATATATATATATATATATATATATATATATATATATATATATATATATATATATATATGAAGTTCATGAGATTCTTGAGCTAGATATTTACTACAAATGGATTTTATTTCAGGCTCTAATATAGTCAACTTCAGATGTAAGTCTCTTCAATTTATATCTGTCATTTTATCTGTAGTAAACCATTGTTCATCCTACTAGATATAAAGATGAAAGTGAGAACAGTATCTTTCTTGTCAATCAAGTTAGGTGTAGGTACCAAGTTTCCCTTCATCATGGAGCTACATCCAAGTTCCTTTTACTTCAAATATAGCTTTAATGGGATAATTATTCTGTGCTTCGTAGATATTACTGAGATTTCATGCGCACTAAGAATGACAGAGTCAGCCAAAATCGAAATTTGTTACTTTCATGAGAAAAATCTGTAATTTAAATCACAGAGCAGTATTCAAATTATCCATGATGGTAAATACAGCAGCATCAGGTGACACTCCTTTCATGTACACTAAAGGAGAAAGCATGTCCATAAAGGTGTGAAGTTTGCAACTCAACATAAATATTTTGGCTTAATATAATTCACCCCAGTGTAGGCAGGAACCAAATCTTCTCACAAGAAAGTGTAGAGGTAGACAAACATTGTAGGTTGAGAATTACAATAGACAATAAGCTATAAGTTTCAGCAAAAATTAGTGATAATTGAACAATTTGGTTGATATACTTATCTTCACAAACATTGCAATTACAACCATTAAAATTAAAAATTAAAATTGCCATACCTGTAATAAAATATTATTTTCTGAATTAATTTGTGTCACTATTTTTCTACAGAAATAATTCAACAGATGTTTTTTATGTTGCTTGTCTGTAAATACTGAAAGGGCTTCAACTGAGAAATTTTTGAATGAAATAGTTTGCTGCTTAAAAATTAGTTTTGAATTTATGTATGTCCTCAGCAATAAACTTTTGTTAAAATGTTCAAAATATAACCCTTTAAGAAGTGCTTTCATCTTCTTTATCTGAAGCTGGAAATAACTATCTTCTTTATAACTGAAACCAGAAAAAGCTATTTCATTACAAAATTCTATGGATTACTATCAAAATGTATTATTAATTACCATAATGATAGCAGCAAATAATTAATATTTATTAAACTCATCAGTATTCATAGGAATCACAGTCTCTTCTTATATTATATAGCACTAAAATTCATAATTTATGAAATTTATGACAAAAACAATTTACTTAAAACGAAAGTGCACTTTAAAATAAATGAATTATTTAAGTAGTATAGAAATAGCAAAATTATCAAACTTCTACAAAGTTAAATGTAAAAGCCTCTAAGGAGCAAAGTAGCTAATATATATATATATATATATATATATATATATATATATATATATATATATATATATATATATATATATATATATATATATATATATATATATATATATATTAGAGGTGGACCGGATATCCGCATCCGCATCAGCAACTGCATCCGCATGCGCGGATAGTAAAGAATTACGTATCATGCAATCGATAAAAACTTTCAAAGGCAAAACTTTGTATTGAATGCAGAACCTCTTTCTGAGCGCCATACAGGCGACTATCTTGAAAATGTATTTGAAAAGATGCTGACAAAATGGAAGATTTCATTAAATGAAGTGCACTGCGTAGTCAGGGATTCGGGGACAAATATAAACAAAAGCACTTTCTCTGGCAAGAGTGAAAAATGTAGATTTCTTTGCACACCAAACTTCAGATAGTAGTTAAAAATTCCATTATGAGTCAAAAATGTGTATCCGATTTAATAACCAAATGTAGGTTAATTGCTACGCATTTCAATCACTCTGTTGTAGCCCAAAATGAGCTGAAGAAAATACAAACAAGATTAAATGTTCGTCCACTTTCTGTCATGCAAGATATTCAAACACGCTGGAATAGTAGTTTGCATATGCTTGAGAGGATGAGCGAAATTAATTAGGCCATTTGCCTTTATGCTTCAAGCAGCACAAAAATAAAGCCTCTAACAGCTGACGAAAATGACATTTTAAATAATTGTATTAATATCCTTAAGCCTTTTGAAGAATTAACAAAGACTATAAGTTCAGCTGAATCATGTTTGTCAGATGTGATATCACTTGTTTCAACATTGAAAGTTGTGTTAACAAATGTTATTAAGTCTAAGGGAGTTTCAAGGATGACTGAAACATTAATGAAGGAGATGAACGACAGATTTGAAAACCTGGAAAATGATGATGCTTATACAATTGCAACCTTTTTAGATCCTAGGTACAAAACAAAAATTTTTTTTCTCAGAATGTTAAAATCAAATTAGGATGCTTATGCGATGAGATGATAGAAACAGCTAAAATAACGCCTTTCAAGAAAAAGCAAAAGCTGTCAGATACAAAAGAAACAAAATCTGTTAACTTAAGCATTGCTAAATCAATGAAAGATCTTCTAGCTTCCAGCAGCGATGAAGAATCACAGTCAGAAGTGTCAAAGGATACAATATCGATTATTGAAAATTATCTGAAACTCCCACGTTTGGAGGCAGATAAAGACCAACTGGTTTGGTGGAGAGATAATTGCAAAAGTTTTCCTTTTCTTGCTGAGCTGGCAAGGACTTATTTAGCATGTCCTTCAACTAGTGTTGCTAGTGAGCGTCTTTTCAGTGGAGCAGGCCTCATTTACGACGAAAAGCGAACCAAACTTTCACCTGAAAGAGCCCAAAAGCTTTTATTTCTAAAAAATAACTTACCAATTATTAACTTCAAATGAAATATGTGAAACTGTGAAGTGTGAAGGTAATACTGAATTACTGGATATATATATATATATATATATATATATATATATATATATATATATATATATATATATATATATATATATATATATATATATATATATATATATATATATACCTTTTTCCAAATGGGTGGAGGTTGGGGAAAGAGGTTGGTGGGGGTGTTCAAGAGTTGGGTCCCCGTCCCACACCCTGGTAACATAGATTCTGGATATTATATTTAAAATTCCAAGAATCTATGGCAAAAACTCTTAAAAAACTAAACTATCCGCATCCGCATCCGCATCTGCGGATATCCGCAATTGAATATCCGCAACCGCATCCACATCCGCGGATAGTAAAAAAGTACTATCCGGTCCACCTCTAATATATATATATGAAAATTCGAACTATTCTAAGTGGGAAATGAATTTTAATAGTAAAAAGTAAGGTCTTCATGTAGATTGCTTGAATGAAAGGTTAAACTACAATATGAATCGAGTTTAGCTTGAGAATGTGAACCAAGAAAAAGATTTGGAATTGATTATAAGAAGTAATCTAAAAGGAGCTAAACAGTGCTTACAAACAAGGAATAGAGCTAATAAGTTGTTAGGTATAATAAATCACAATATTGTTTATAAAAGCATGGTTATAAGTAGATTGTATGTTATGCCATAAAAGAATAAAGTCTGGCATTGAGAAAAAAAAGAGCCATAAGGAGAGGGTGATGAATTTAGGAGTGTTTTCTATTGATAGGTAAATTCTTTGAGAGAATATAATCCAAGTTTACAAAATATTTACTTCTATTGATAATATTGAGATCAATAAATTTATTGCAGATCATGGAAGGGAGACTAGGGAACATAATAAAGTTAAAAAGTTATGCAATCTTAATAAGAAAATATTCAGTTAATGAACTAATAGGTTTGTTAATTTCTTGGAATGTTCTATCACAAGAAGTTGCTGAATGTGATTAACTTACAATATTTTAAAAAATAGTGAACAGGTATATGGTTAGTTTAGTTCTTAACTATGCCAAATTGGCAAGTTTATAGTTAATTATTAAAATTAATGTGTGTGGTATAGACTTTAGTGTCTAATCAAATGACTAGTAATGTATAATTAGCATTTAGATAACTATAGCATTATTATGCAGGGTTCATCTCTTACCTGACATTTGATTGTTATTCAAAATGTAATATATATTACTGGAAATGTAATATATATTAAAGAGAAAAAATAAAAATGGGTAAGAAAATCAATTTTAATAAGTTTAAAAATAGTTAAAGTACTAAAAATCCTGCTATTAAATTATATAATTAGGTTGACAAAACAGAATAAACCTATGCCTTATAGCTCTATAGTCAGAGAATGACATCAGAAATTATTCATATTTCATATTGTTGTTGCTAGATATTTGAAATATTTAAAAAAGTATATTTAGCAGCTTTTTATTTTATGATTTTATTTAGGTTTGAAATATTTAAAAAAGTATATTTAGCAGCTTTTTATTTTATGATTTTATTTAGGTTAGGCTAATTTGCTGGCCATTAACTTATATTTACCCTTTAAAATTAAATTTACTTTAGTTTATATTTGAATTTATTTAAAATGGTCTATTATTGCTAACTTTTATTTAAAATTTTTTAAATGGTAACTAATGTTTTTAACCATTCCTACTATGTTTGAAAGAGATACACTTGCATTAACCTGAATTATAATGTTTAAAAAATAGTCAGGTATGGGAAATCAGTAACTTTGGGAAAATCCTATGCATATATATATATATATATATATATATATATATATATATATATATATATATATATATATATATATATATATATATATATATATATATATATATATATATATATATATATATATATATATATATTTGTAGTAACATTTTATTTTTCTTATATCAAAACTACAAAAACGAAACGATCTGAATCAATTTTTTTGGGGTAAATTGAGCAGCTGAAAACGATTTCATAAACTAAAAAGACAAAAAAAAAAAAAATCTTTTTAGAAATTAACAAGCTACGTCATTTAACATGTTCTCACTTTTTCTATAATGTTTGGTTTCAGCCATAGAATAGTCTGTTTCAGCATGTACCGTGGTTTCAGTCTTCGAAGTCCCACATAGCTATACTTTGCCTATATCCACGGTAAACATACAGTAGTAGGTCGGATGGATAGGGAGATTCATAGACAAAACTAGGATAAGTCCTTTTACATTTGAGTTTAAAAAATTCAAACTTCAAAGACTTTTTTTCATGCTATTTTCTAATGAAAGTCACACCCTAATATGCTTTGACTGGTTAATAAGAATTGCACACATGTCAACTATTTTTCGGGATGGGATAGACCTAGTCCATTGTATAAGGATATTACCGTGCCTAGTCTTTTGTGCATGTATAAGTATTGTTATTGTTATTATCTGTTTGGACTGGGACGGTCTCGATAGGCCTTTGTGGCTTCTAACTGTCTCTATTTTCCTAACTATTTTTTTTCTACTTGGTGGCAATAGTTTCGTCCTATTTTAAACATAAATTACCAAGTCGTAATTAAGCAATTTTTTAACAAATACCGTTTTTTCTGTAAAATTTTTTGTCAAGAAAAGAAATAAAGATAAATATAAAAATATTTGATTATTAAAATTACCATTTTTTATTTATGAAGCCATTTTATATTTTGCGGCAATAATATGGATTCTTGATTGTCATTCTAATTTTTTAAATCTGTAGCATTGACACGGTAAATTTTACTATATGGCAATTACTAATAATAGTATTCGCATTTTAGCGAGCGCTCACTTTTGCTCGGTTTCTGAACGCAGCTAATATTTTTACTTTGCTAGTTGCTACCAGGTTGCTACATCAGCGTCGGAGAAGAAATTTAAGAGATTTTGTAGCTATTTCGGAGTTAAAAAAAATTTATATCTATATATACTTTTTTTTCAAATACAGTTATCATAGTAATCTACAAACAAAATATTATGAAATGAAGAGAATTTTATTAAAATTGAAGTTATGAAAACATTTTTTTATTTACATATTTTAATCATTATTTAACATTAATAGCAAAGACCAGCGTTCGATAGGTTAGGCCTATTTATGCATATTCAATTGTTTAAAAATTTTTTTTTAACATTATTATGTGCTGAAAGGCCCAACGTTCACTAGGTTAGGGCTATTTGCTGGTTGTTAGCAGTACTTTTAACCTTTAAGTCCAGGTTAGGTTAAGTTGAACTAGTTTGTAAGATTTAACAATCTGGTTCAACCTAACCTAGACTTAAAGGGTAAAAGTATGCCTAATGGCCAGTAAGTAGGCCTAACCTTGTAAACATTGGGCCTTTCAGTACATAATATAATGTTAAATTTATGCATATTCAATTGTTTATAATTTTTTTTAACATTATTATGTGCTGAAAGGCTCAACGTTCACTAGGTTAGGGCTATTTGCTGGTTGTTAGTAGTACTTTTAACCTTTAAGTCCAGGTTAGGTTAAGTTGAACTAGTTTGTTAGATTTAACAATCTGATTCAACCTAACTTGGACTTAAGGGGTAAAAGTATGCCTAATGGCCAATAAGTAGGCCTAACCTTGTGAACATTGGGCCTTTCAGTACATATGTTAAATGAAAGGTCTCAAGCACACAATAGACAATCCTCTCTGAAGGAGCCAAATATATATATATATATATATATATATATATATATATATATATATATATATATATATATATATATATATATATATATATATATATATATATATATATATATATATATTTCAGAACATTTTCATCCTTTAACATGCCTGTAGATTATATAAGTTATGCATATGCACTAGCAGTGACAGCTGGAGGTGTCATTGGTTATGTAAAAGCAGGTAAGACAGTACATAACTTTAAGGAAGAGAGAGCTACCTTTTCTCTTTTTGAAATACTTTAAAAAGGTTTACCTTAATAGTATTTATTTAGAAATTACAAATTGTGAGTATCCATTTCTTTATACGAATGCCTTCTACAATTTGAAGAACACAAAACTATGGCAATAAACATTAAGCAAATTTTTTACATAAAGCAATATATATATATATATATATATATATATATATATATATATATATATATATATATATATATATATATATATATATATATATATAAGGTGTAGATTGTTTCTGACTTTCGATTGTCAGAAAATATCGATAATCGAAAATATTGAAGAGGCCTAACCTAAACAAGAACATTGGCGAGAATTAGAGGCTATTACACCAGACATACACACAATTATTATTACTTATTTTTGTAGCAGAACCTAATTTGACTTATCATAACCTGAACTACCGAAGTTGCCGTAAAAGAGGCCTAACCTACACAAGAAGTTGCCGTAAAAGAGGCCTAACCTACACAAGAAGTTGCCGTAAAAGAGGCCTAACCTATACAAGAACATTGGCATGACATACTAGCCTAGGACTGTAAAGAAATTATAGGTACAAAAAAAATTATAGGTATAAAAGTATCGATTAAAATAAAATATCGAAAGTCAGAAACAATTACACCTAAGCCATATATATATATATTATATATATATATATATATATATATATATATATATATATATATATATATATATATATATTATATATATATTATATATAATATATATATAGTGGAACTCCAATATTCGTCATTAATCCATTCTGAGGGGATGTTGAATATCAAAAAAGATGTATATCAAAAAAATTTTCCCATAGGAATTAACTAAAAATGGATTAATTCGTTCCCAGCCTCGAATTTTGCCTATCTATTCTTTAACAAAAAAAAATTTCACTCTAGAATCAATCTCCGAAATCATTTCAAACACTGTACAATTTAACTACAGTACATATTAATCAGAGTACTGCCATAAATAATACGTAATGCACTGTGTAGGCCTACATAAATGCTAAACACAAATAAAATTTTAAAAAGAAATTTACCTTTTGGATGAGAAAAACAATGATTGTTATTAAGAGTTTTTATTTTTAAGGTTATAGCTAGGACGAATATTGATTTTTCAACGAATATCGAAAAAAAAGTTTGATGAAAAAAAGGGCAAATATCGAAAAAGATGAATACTGGCAGGGACGAATATTGGAGTTTCATATATATATATATATATTATATATATATAATATATATATATATATATATATATATATATATATATATATATATATATATATATATATATATATATATATATATATAATAATCTTATCAATGTAGGTCAGAAAAACAAGAAAATTTAGTTCAGAGAAATGAGTTTTGTTAACATGTTTAGGGCATGGTATACTGAAATGAATTTAGACATTTACGCTCAATAAATGTGTTAAGAGGGTTATAAGAATATGGTGTAATTAAGAGATAGTAGAATATTGAATTGATTAGTCAGAATAGGTATAGCTAATATTTTTCATTATTTTTTTTTATAATGTTATTTAATAAAATTTTAAATATCAGGAAGCATTCCATCTCTTGGAGCTGGCTTATTGTTTGGATCTATTTTATCATATGGTGCTTACCAGTTAAGTGAAAATCCAAATAACTACCATGTTAGTCTGGGAGCAAGTACTGTTTTAGGAGGAATCATGGGAATGAGGTTTATAAATTCTGGTAAATTTATGCCTGCAGGACTTATTGCTAGTTTAAGGTAAGCCTGTGTTTTTAATATATATATATATATATATATATATATATATATATATATATATATATATATATATATATATATATATATATATATATATATATATATATATATATATAATCAATCTAATTAACTTTCTTTGGTACACTATTTCAAGACTCGAGTCATTTTCCTTATGTTTATTCTTCAGTAATTTCAAATATAAGTGCCTTACCTGCTGTGATATCTTCAGTGAGATGACCCTCTCATTATATTTTATAGCAGAAACTTAACATTTATATATATATATATATATATATATATATATATATATATATATATATATATATATATATATATATATATATATATATATATATATATATATATATATATATATATATATATATATATATACATATTGATTGGACAATTAATTGTTATCATCAAAACAAAATCGGCATATTTTTTTTCATTCATCATCTTCAATTTTCTGCTGCTTAATTTATATAGGTTTATAAATATCTGTGCTTCACCTTCTTCTTTTGAGAGTGAAATGCTGTTTAGTAGTTTGGGCTAAATATATTTTCCAAGACAAAATCGAATTACCCCAGAAAATTTAGAAAAGATTGTTTCTGCATCACAATTTAAGAGCTCTAAATTTAAAGTACTAAAATTTCGTATGTCTGTCATGTTCTCACATATTAAAATTTTTAAAATCAATGTTCTGAAGATACTATAGGGTTTACCACCTACTCTCGACCCCATATATTCACCTATATATGTGAGAGAATAGTGATGACATCACAAAGTTTTGAAAGTGATCGTCATTAAGCACCAAGGCATGCTAGCATACGCTCTTCCATGTTACAGAAGGTTACCCCCAAAGTCCCTTGGAAATTGCCCTCCTATGGATTCTTATAGGTACCGAGTTGCTACAGTGATTCGAAGCTGAAGATCTTGAAAACTGTTCTGCTATATCTTCTTTTTTTTGGGGGAGGCGGTGGTAAAGCCTTCTGTAATTGATATTTCAGCCTTCATAGGTTTTGCCATTCAGGTTAGGCGAGCTGTAACCAAATCCATAAATTTTTTATTTATTTAGCTAGTATGAAGTAATGTACTATTTGTTTCTTTCCTCACCAAAATTATTACCCATTTAATTTAACATAATTTGAATTAAAGATTGGTCCAGCCTCGCAACCTCTTCTAAGATAAAGCTTCTGTAAATAACTTTAGATCAAGGCTAGTAGAAAGTTTCCTCACATAGTCACTTGAAGAATGAGAGGCATTGAACTTATTGTGCCTTACCTCATGTAAACTTTTTTTACAGGTCGAAAATCTCCTCCAGCTCATAATGGCTGTGGTTCAATTTGTATATATCACTATGGATGAGTGATACGTACAAGTCCTCTCCTAGTTTGCTAATATCTTAACTCTATACAGAAAGAGTGATTGATTTTTCATTCCTATGTGAGCCTTTAAGTTTTCTCTAAACCTAACACACTGATCCTAATGTAATTGTTTTGTATTCGAAATCAGACCTCACCAACTAGGGTATAGACTATCTTCGTAGGTAGACACCATCATTCATATCTATGAGTAGGAAATTTTTAATGTCGCACATATTTTTGAATATTTAAACCCAAACCTTCTCTTCATCTTGTATAGTCTGTCAAAAGGGAATGACGGAACCTCCATAGATAATACTAAGATTTGTTTGGTGCGTTTATTGGAACATAATTTTGTGTAAAAATATATAATATACACCCAAGGAAATTTGTTTATTAAATAAGTATTATATACAATATATAGAACGAAAGTTGAACAAGAACTGAAAAGTTCTACAGATTGTTGTTATTCTGCCTTTGTTTGGTATTTGCTTAACTCTCGCACTTTACAGTGAGGATGATACCTAATAGATGCGTCATATTGTAAACCTTTATCATTTGTGTATCCAAGCATTTACAAATGTTTTTCAGTTTGTTTATCTTAATCATTTTCTAAGCTAATATAATTAAATTTTGATTTTATAATGATTTGTAGTATGTTTCGTAGGGTTGCAAAAACATTCGTTTGTTAAAATGGTGATGCGAGAGAGAAAGTTTGAAGTTTTGACTAAATGATAGATTGTATTCAAAATGTAGCTTCAAATAGCAATTTACAAGTAATCTTTCATGTCTTTTCAAAGTCTGTTGATCCCTTTAGCTAAAGTTCCTTAATTTTCTTTTGCAGGTTCAACAGCTTGAAATTTATGAACGTTAGGGAGATAAGCAGTCCAAATTGCATTTTTCCTTGTGTTTTAATGTTTTAAGGGATTGTGCTTCTTATCTAGTTCCTCATTTCTTATGTCAAAAGAGGATGATGAAACCTTCATAGATAATACCAAGATTTGTTTGGTTTGTTTATTGGAACATATTCCTATTTTTTATTAAACTCTACACTCTATGCCGTCTTTATTCAGTTTTGGAAATGTTCAACTGGTTCCGAAGAAAAGTAGCCATTCTAATTCCTCTAACAGTTGTCTTATTTCTCTTTCCTTATTCGTCTAAGGTCTTTGAATCTCTACTTAACTCATTTCCTGAATCGTTTAGACTTACTTATTCCCTTCTACCTGACCATCAGTATGACTTTAAACGCTCGGGATCAACTTTGATATACTTTACTATCTTTTCCATAGATAATCTTCCACCCTTTTGGCCTTTGGGGTCTTGTGTGGTGGTGTCTTTCTTCTCTCTAGGCTCCCTTCCTTGGGTTTCCTTCAATTTGCTCACATGTATAGGTTTCTATAATAGTTTCATTTTGTTAATAGTTTATACAGCGACTTCATCTCCCTTCTCTGTCAATTGTGGTGTTCCTCAAGTTCTGTTTACGTCTTTTACTCTATTCCTTTTTTTTAATGAATGATCTTTTCTGCTGGTCTTCAAACTTTATTAATTCTTGTACCGATAACTGAACTCTTCATTACTATATTCATTTCAAATATGCCTCCTCTTTTGAATCTAGAGTTGCTTCCCAAATTCATTTTTCCAATTCAATTATGAATGATCTGGATGGGTATTTTCGGTGCGGTAACCTTAACCTTATGAATTTTAACTCTTCATATCTCCCTTAAAAAAAATAAACACGCCTTTCCCCATCTCTCAGACCACTCTACTTTACCGTCGAACCTATTGACAACATAAACAGTGTTGATTTTAATACAAATAACGGATTGTCTTCGAACCTTATTATCACAGCTATTTTGAAGGTAGTTTTCAAGAAAGATAGGAGTTCTGTTTAAGTAATGAGAATTCTTTTCTTCAACAGTTGCTCCCAACTGTATAAGGTTATATGCACCCCTCCCCCTTTATTAAGCATTGTATTAACATCTAGGAGCTACAGTTCCACTCATTATTTAGATAGGGTTATATGAATTGTATGTTTGACCATTATGATTAATAAGCTGTCCTTTACTTTTTAACTCTTGACTGTACCTGTCGAGAGGTGCTTGAAGGTACCCTTATACCTTCTCTGCCACGCGACATATACAGTCCATATTTTCTGTAGATAACATTAGGTGCTCGAGAGACCTTGCACACTCGCATCCCACCCCATCTATGCCTTTGTAGTCCAAAGAGTACCGTGTCTAAGGCACAGTTTTTGTGTGGAAATCGTAAATTTCAGGCATGTTAGTCATTGCGCTTACTTTTAGTCACATCTATTGTGTTCTTTGAAGTCTTGTTTTTCCTTTCGTACTTAATCATCCTCACTTTAAAAATTGATTCTGCTTCTGCCTGGAATGGAAGTGAGAGGGTTGTTAGTATTGCTGGTCTTAAGCCTCTCCCTCCCACCTTTCTTGAGCCCTTAACCTGTAAGTGATAGCATGTGTGCAAAAACAATTATACCCTCTACTGCTTTTATTTATTTATATATATATATATATATATATATATATATATATATATATATATATATATATATATATATATATATATATATATATATATATATATATATATTTCAGTTTGCTCGTAATTTTGCGCTTGGGAGGAAGAGCTATGGGACTTACCAACAAATAAATAATTTGGGATTCGATATTCTAGTTACAATATTGCATTCTTTTTAAGTATCTTACAATTGATATAATTCATTGATTGTTTTGTTAATTAGCAATTTTGATTTTTTGTTAATGGGGTAGGGTTTTTTATGGGGGGATCTCTAAGGGGAAGGGTTTTAATTTTTTTTTTTTTTTTAATTCCTAAATATAATTTTTTTGCTTTCCGTTGATTTTTGTTTGTGATTGAAGAGTTAATTTTGTTAGTTTTATACGTAAAATAAAACTTTTAATAAAATATATTTAAATAATTGTATAATTCTTAAATCTGAAATTCCTTTATCTTTCGCATGTTATTAGCTTTATAATGATTGTTTTTCAAGATGTGTCACGCTCTAGGCCTTTCTGATAACATTTTATCTACGATTCGCATCCTGAAATTTTAACATTTATCTTTCACATATCGCATTTTTTTCATAAATATATTTTGGTAATTTTCCTCTATTCCTACTTTTTATTAATGAATGTGGGGGACAGTTAACATTTCTTCTTTCAACAGGTTCCCTGTATCTTGTTACATGATTTCCTTACAGCAGAATTGCTAAACCAAATGATATAAATGATTGGCCAATTAAAAAATTTTGTATTTCTCAAGCTAAACAATAAGTCTTATAAATCTTGTTATAAGGGCCAAAATCGGAAGCAACATGCTCGAAGGGTAAACATACTGTTTAAAAGTCATCTGCACTGTTCCACACACTTTCCTATAATGTGATATTATACCTTGAAATTGCCTGAAAAGACTGAAAAAAAACTATCAATCAAAAAATGTCATTTTATTTCATTCTTGCAATTTCTAAGTATTACATTAAGTTTGGATAAAGTAAAAAAAAAAAAAAAAATGAATATGTTTAAAGGTTGATGGAATTCTACCCTAAAATGATACTTCACTACATCTCTAGAATTAAACAGTTTATCCTAGAAAAGCTTAACCACATACTCTAATAATTTAGAGGTCTGCAACGACATCCTATTTTAATATAAACTACTACTACTACTATTCCTGGTCTTCACTCGATAGAAACTAGTTTCAATGTTAAGAAAACTACCAAATTCACTGATTTTTATAAAACTTAAAAACGTTCTTATTACGCTTAACATAAAAAAAAAAAAAATCAATGAGTATGAAACATTAAAAACTACTCCAGGAAAAAATTCTTTTAAATAAATATAAATACTTTGTTTTGAGTAATTTTTTTTTCTCTTTGGTAACCACTGGGACAATACGTATCAGTTTAATTTAAAACAAAATTTACATCTTAATTGAGCAAATTAACTAAAACATATGATGAATTGTGTGGCATGGAAAACTTCTAAAAACATCCAGAAAACACAGACTTAACATTAATTATTTCATCGAGATATATAACCCAAATGCCATTACCGTAATTACGAATTATGGCACCTTCTATTTCAAACTGACTAACAGCTGGAACGGTATTGTCATGGTTTCCATTTTCAAGACTAGAATTTTCTTCCGAGTTCTGTGACGATGTTTCCTTCTGAATAGTCATTATTAAGTCAAGTCCGGTAGTGACTGGTTTGACATCTGGTGCACAGCCTAAGGTTAAATGAGCCCTAGATCCGATTCCTGATGTGGGTGTAAATTTTTTCTCTTCTGGAGTATCAGAAAACACCAAAGAAACAGTTTCCCTTGTTAAAGACTTTTCAATAGTGATTGTATTTTCGGGTATCAGCAACCCACTTTTATTTTTCCTTGGAGATCTTTTTGATGGAGATGCTGCGAATGTGGGTACACCAATTTTTTGTCTATTTCTGGTATTTTGTTTCTTTGGTGTATCACTGAATTCCCAAGACTTACTTAAAGAATCGTTACCGTTTTGAGAATTATTTGCACTTGTCTGAGAGACATCTTTATTGTCATCTTCAAAACTATGATCTACATTATTAAAAGAAATACTTTTATCACAAGTAGAATCCTTAACTGTATCATCTTCAGTATCATTTACAGAATGATTAGTAATTTCTGTATTTTCAGACCTGGTATTAGCATTAGTCTCTGAAGAATCTACGATACCATCGTTGTCAGAACTTTCACCTTCAATACTTTGTAAGATGGTCAAAACAGATCCAATACCTGAATTTTCTGAAACGGGAACATCTATGTTACCATTTACAATATCACAGTCTAATGAAAAATCATCTTCGAAGAAATCTTGAGGAACATCCTCTTCGTCATCTTTCCCCCAAACAGCTAACTGCTCTTTAGTTAATCTGATTCGAGCTCCAAGAGTACGAGGCGTTAGGACAAACCCAATTACTTCAATATTGAAGGACTTTCCTATGACTGATTGACACTTTTCTATATACTTCTTTATTTTCTTCCGAAAGATATTTTCCAATGAAATTAGATGTACAGTGCAGAATTCCATCTTGTGCGAACTTATAATACTCCAACAGACCTATGGGGGAAAAAAAATCAATCTGGTACATTTCTCATAAGCAAAAAAAAAAAGATTTATATATATATATATATATATATATATATATATATATATATATATATATATATATATATATATATATATATATATATATATATATATATATATATATAATATATATAGTAATAATAATCTTTTTTTGAGCAGGCAGCAAGAATCAACATCGATCTATTCCTCATCAGCGTTTACTACACCTCAGTCGTTCAGAGAAATGCCTCCAATGGTACATTCACTGAAGACAAGATAGATTGCTTACGGTAGTTTTAGGTCATGAATAGATTTTTTTAAAAAATGAATAGGATAATAATTAAGACCTGGGACTCCCGAAAAAAAAGGGGGGGGGGAGGTCCGAAATTTTTTTTACCTTTGTGACACCCTACTGGTGCGGGGTTCTTGGGATGGCTAACGTGAAAATCGAATCATCGGTTTATGAATAGAAATATCACAGTTTCTGCTGGTCCAAGAGTATTCCCAGAACGGGTTTACTTGAGTGGGACTATTAGTTGGCTGAGAGGGAGGAATCAACCATTTAATCACAAGGACAATTGGGTAAGAAGGGACTTCTTGGGAGCCCAACTGATGTTGAGATTCGTCTTTCAATATACTTTTTCCTTTTTTTATGTTGTCAATAAGATATAAGACTCGGATACAATATAACCAATAATAAATGTACATACTCTGGAGGCATAACCGTGGAAAATGCCCCTATCTTTTGCCCAGAGTCGAAAAACCTCTTCCCCAAAACCCCACCTCATGGGGTGGACTGCAGTTGCGACCTAGGAATAGATCACTGGAACTCCGCTTTCTGAGTCGTCGTAAAAGCAGCGCACCATATAGCACGAAACTTGGAGCCATGCATTTAATACCCAGTAAGGATAGGGGGGGAGGTTATTCAATTTGTAATATCTCACTTACAAGAGTGAACCCAACTACATTTCCCTATCGTCCCCCTCCCTCTATCTTGTACACTTATTTATAACAGTTGAATTTCTTAATTATTTTCAAATACTAATATTTAATAACCCTCACCTTCAAAAGATTTGACTTTCGTGCGACGTTGCATATCATTCAAAAATTCAGGAATTTTACTCATGGCCTCGATCCACATTTTTCCTTCCTCAATAAAAAGGTGAGAGTCTTTTTCGTTTAAAAACCATCCATAATAAATAGGCAGCAGTTCATCAAAATCATTTTTCTGTAAAAAGAAAATGTTATAAACAAATTAAAACATACTAAATAATAAAAAGTAAGGCGTTTCCGTTGTTGCTGCTCACTATTTAAGTGATCAATGAAAAAGCAAAGATTCCAATATTCAATGAAAGATAGTAGCTCAATGCTTTTAAATTGAATTTTAAATATAAATTTAAAATGTTAAAACGTCCATCAACATGGTATTCAGCTACATTACATAAAATAAAATAAAAAATCTATATAAAAAGATTATATTTATGTTATAGTAATACAGCATATTGAGTACAGATTCAAAAACATTATGTACAGAAAACAAGACATTTCAAAATTTTCAAAATGATAAAAATCTGTTAAAACAAAATGATGTAATGTAATAAAGGATATTACTTAAAATTTTAAGTATAAATGTATGATGCCTCATAAATTGCTGAATGTTTAATAAAAAGTGAAGCTAGAGTGAATTGAAGAGGAAAAGTAGCATGATTTTTCAGAAAAAGTCAAAAGAAATTTAAAGAAGTACCCCACTAATATGTTAACCAAAGTTGGCATGGAATACGTATAAGAAATCGTACGAGACTAAGGTTACGCAAAATTTGTCCCTATAACGATCTATCCAAGAACTGAAAGTTCAAAGTACTATGTCAATATTAAAAAAAGAAAATGGGGAATGTAATTCAGAAGAGACTTGACAATAGAAATTATTTTTTATCTATATTTAAAAAAAAAAAAAAAAAAAAGTAATTAAAAGGCACTCAATCTATTCTTTTTAAATCTAATATTTTGCTCAAAACAGAAAAAATGATTATGTACACGACTGATGTAAGATGCATTATTATAATATGAATAATAATAATAATAATATTGTAGAAATATGAATAATATCTTACTTTCATTTCTATAATATTTTCATCTATATCGTGCAGAGTTTTCGATACAAGTTGAGATGTATCTGTTCGCCAAGGGGTTTTAGATTCAATGATTAGAGGAACATAGTGAAATTTTTTGGCTAAATTCAGATAAAAATTCATTTCCCACAATTTTAAATTTGTATTGTCAATAACCACAACAGAAATTTGTTCTTCAACTGCCTTTATTGCATTCTCTTGACACTGGGCATGGGCCTCTTTAATCAGTGATCTATCATAAACATACCTATGATGGGAAAGAAATGATTAATAATAAAATTAGAATATAACAATGTAATTTAAATTACGATCAGCCCTTTCCCTACCTTTGCTGAAATTAAGTTTTAATCTTTCGAAGAATATATTACATATTAGGCGTGTATTAGAACTGAATCTTTTAGTTCTGGTCGAAACTTGAATTATCCAGGACTATAAATTCAGTTCCGTGAGGAACTGCTTTAATTAGAACTGAAGTTTTCATTTCTGGCATGGGTTGGAATTAATCAAAATCCAAAATTTAGTTCCATCTTGTAAAGGTACTAGAACTGGCTACAGTATGAAGGCTAAAATACCCTTTATCAAGCTGATGAACATGTTATGATTTATCGCGGGTAGAATGATTTCTAACTACATATAATGTGTAAAAAATTGGTTGAGTAACAGAAGACGGTGCATAATAGTCATAAATCTTCATGGGAACTGATAAAAAGTGTTCCTAGGGGGTTTGCGTTGAGCACAATTTTTGTCCTAATTTATATTTGGATGAGGGAATATAGAGCGAGTTTCAAGGATACTAAGGATACTAAACTGACTACCTCTGTTGGGAATCTTGCTATAGTTCAATGTTGAGCTCATAAGTGGTAAACAAATTTCAATAGCAAAAAGTGTAAGGTGCTTGCCATTGTAACCCTAGGGATTTTATTTACATAAATTGAATATAGCTAAAGTCTGTTGACAAAAGAACCTTGATATGGCTATAAGCAATTTAAAAGATAGAAATAGATCTTACAAACTGTTAAGAAACCACAACATGTAATGTTACTTGTATAGTAATGAGAAAAAGATTAATATCTACTTTAGTTAGCCGAATGGTGTTCACAAGTGTGAACCCCATAACTAAAAAAGAACACTGATATGCTTAAGGCAGCACGAAAGTTACAAGAATAATTTGTAATCTTGCAATAAAACTTATGAAGGAGACTGATGGAACTGGGCATACTTTTTAATTAAGGAAAAGAAATTTCTTAGAGAGGCTGATAAAATTTGTCATTTCTCAACTCTGTTGAGAAGAGCAAGTTTTTTTTATACTAGGTCAAGTTCTTTATACTAGGTAATGACAGAAGAAGTGCAAGTCACAATAGGAAAGAAAAAAGAACACATTTTATCGGAATTTAAGAAAAATAATTATTCGGCAACATAGTAGTAGTTAAGGTATGAAATGGTATGGCTCAGGATGTGATATCTAGTAATTCAATTGCAACTTTTAGTAGGTTGAATGTTTATATGTATAATTTTGGTAATATATAGTTGATTATGTATTTTTTCAAAATTCATCACTATCATAAATGGGACACAGACTCGAAATGTGGGTGGTCATAGCATATAAAAAATATAAAAAATTGCATGCTTAACTTTATTCAGAGTTGCCTGATGTGGTTGAAATTTGTATACTTTACTTGTGAAGTAATCCATTATTTAATTTAATTGCGCACACTAAGAGTAAGAAATGTGCTTGTAAAAAATTAAAATATGTGCAATACATTTAACACGCCATTTTACATTTATTATAAAAGTAATAAACATCTTTACTAATTGTTAAAAGAAATCAGTAACTGGAAAATAACAATTTTAAGAAGCATTTTTTAGAAAGGAAAAAAAAAAAAATTAAAATTAAAAAAAAAAAAAAAAATATATTTATATATATATATATATATATATATATATATATATATATATATATATATATATATATATATATATATATATATATATATATATATATATATATATATATATATATATATATATATATATATATATATATATATATATGATTTAAAATTCGATTTAAAAAAATAAATATTAAAAATAAACAACAATTATTCACAAGGTTTGAAAGCTTAAACACAAGTAATGAAGCGAAATTATATAAAATAACTAATCTATAGTATAAAAGAGCAAAAAATATGTTAAAAAGTAAATTAATTAAATGGAATTATGGAACAGACACCAATAATTTTTAAAAGAATAAAATATTTTTCAAAATGTTCTTTGACAAATGAATCATTTGAATTTGGCCTTTTACTAAAGTTTAAATGTTTTAATGAAGTGTTGAGCTAGCTTTTTAAAATCATGGTTATTTACATGTAAAAATACGTGCACCATGTAAATACGTTAACTTTTTTTCATACTCTTAGTTTAATCATTTTATATAATTTCACAAGTAAAAGGAATTTAAGTTTTTTAAGTTTATGCTTCAAAAGCTTAAAATTCCGTAAATAAAATTTAAATGATTTTCAAATAAAACAATAACTTACTCTCCATCCTTCATGAAAAAGTTGTCTGCTGAGCATACTCTACAAGAAATATGTTTCCTCTGAATATGTTTTGAAATTGTACTTTTCCCTGAGCCAGGAAGGCCTCGTAATATAACCATTATCTAAAAAATAATAAAAAATTAAATGTTTTTACTTCATATATATATATATATATATATATATATATATATATATATATATATATATATATATATATATATATATATATATATATATATATATATCAGGCTTGAGTCCAAGTACAGGCCACTGTACTTAAGTACAAGTACAAGAAAAATAGATTATATTTAAGTGCAAATACATTTCAATTTATATATTATATATATATATATATATATATATATATATATATATATATATATATATATATATATATATATATATATATATATATATATATATATATATATATATATATATATATATATATATATATATATATATATATATATATATATCTATGTTTTGACAATCTCTTATTTTTAAAAATACACTTATCAAGAAGAAAAATTAAAAAGAACAAATTAACCTAATAATAATAATAATAATAATAATAATAATAATAATAATAATTCAAGTATTATACATAATGCCAAATAATAAATTTTTCCAACTGGACATGATAGCATATCCTTAATATCTACACAGCGTTTACTTTTGAAAGAAAAATACATACCTTGCTTTTTCTGAAATAATCAATGGTATCCTTATTTTCCAAAAATGGAAAGTCCAGGTAATCATCCTGAATTTTTGGTTTCTTTGCTGGAGAAAATATATCAGAAATAGACTGAGGTAAAGAGATTGGTGAGATTTGTCTGGTTCGTTTTAAAGGGTTTCGGGGTGTGGCAAGAATTCCAAAAGGGAAATATAGCGAATCATTTTCAGATTTTTCCTTACTAGAATTTACATTCTTTTTATATTTTTTATTTTGTATAAGATCACCATTATTAGTACAACTTTTACCTGAATCTTTTCCAAAATAGCCTGACAAATGACTTTTCACCTGTCCCATAGCTCAACTAATACTGAAATAAAATAAAATTTTGAAAAATATTGTTGAGGCATATATTTATATCAAATATTTTTTTAAAAGATATATGTATTTTTAGTTTGTTAAAAAGAAAAAAAAATGTAGCCTATAAACAGTTAGTATAACAAAAATAAATAGAAATACCTTACAACTGTCTTACTGCTTGGATTAGGAATGGATTAGTACGCTCATAGGCATTAAAAGTAGTTAAGAAAATTTCCTTTTAGGAAATATAGGGAAAGGTTTTAAAGCAGCAACTATTTGCAAGGGAATGAGTCCATCTGAGTAACAAAGGTGTTACCATGTTCAGTGACTATATCATGGGGGCAGGGTAGTTAAGACAATTAGATAATGATAGGGGCAGTTGGGACAAAAGATTCCTCATATTGAGTTACAGAATGAAAAATGGTACAGAAATAGGCTTTTTACACCAATTAATGCAGAACACTATTTCAATATAACTGAAAATTTTTAATATGGACTCTATCCTTTGCAGCTTTGCAAGCATTATACACTTTACATAAAACTTGTCCAAAAAAATATTAAAAACTGTACAGGAAAACCCCACTTAACGTGATTAATTAATCCT
>SEYY01020950.1:55000-76687 GCA_009176605.1 Armadillidium nasatum
GTTGTCAATGGTTAATGTGCTCCATTATTTCCAAAAGGTTCTTTTGACATAATTTACCTTTCATAAAACCACGATCAGGGTCGCAAAACCTTATTGCCAGAAAAATTCTTTTCTGTTCGACCTTTCAATACTTTTTCATGAAATTTTACTACAAATGGTTAAACCTGACCGACCTGCGATTTCCGAAATCATCCCTATCTACCTTTCTTTTAAATTGTCACTACGAATAATTTTCCAATCCTCTGGCATCTCACAATAATAAAGTAACCTATTAAACCATATGCTATATTATATATACCTTCTTTATCTTTTAGGATTCTTCCATGTATACTATCAGTATCTGCAAACTTATCATCATCAATATGTTGAAATAAACCTTTTAAAAACTAGTTAGATCAATATCAAAAAATGCAAAACAATCTCCACTCTGCCCTTTATAAGTTCCTAGTGTTCATTCTTTAAACCTTTAAATATACTTCATCTCAATCTTGAAGCAAGAGCAAAACAAGACCTCGCATGGTTTCAGATAAAATTATTTATCTTCTATGAAACAACAATTCTTCAAAGCTGCTATAATTATGCATTGGAATAAGAAGTGGAGAGGGTAAACTTTAAGCAAAATATCTCTTAAGTCATATTTCATAGTAAAAAGAAAAGAAAAAATCCAAAAAATTAAAATTTATCGATATAAAACATAAATATAAATAAAATTACAAATAATTTCTCAACACAAATTCCTAATCATGAAATACAAAAACACTAGATTAGCTTCATAAATACTGTTAAAAGAGGTGATTTAATATATATATATATATATATATATATATATATATATATATATATATATATATATATATATATATATATATATATATATATATATATATATATATATATATATATATATATATATATATATATATATATATATATATATATATATATATATATATATATATATATATATATATATATATATATATATATATATATATATAATATATATATAATATATATAATATATATATAAAATATATATAATATATAAATATATATATAAATATATATAATATATAATATATATATATATATATATATATATATATATATATATATATATATATATATATATATATATATATATATATATATATATATATATATATATATATATATATATATATATATATATATATATATATATATATATATATATATATATATATATATATATATATATATATATATATATATATATATATAAAATATAATTATAAATATTAAAAAGAAAAAAATAAATAAATAAATCATTTAAAATCAAGTAATAAATATATATAGCAAGTCGCTCTCTCTAATACTTTATTCTGGGAATATGATAACATGTACCAGCTTACCTAGCATAAAATTTTATTTTTTGGGTATTTCAAATAGTGCAATATATATATATATATATATATATATATATATATATATATATATATATATATATATATATATATATATATATATATATATATATATATATATATATATATATATATATATATATATATATATATATATATATATATATATATATATATATATATATATATAGGCATGATGGAAATTAATATACTGTAATTAAAAGTTCCTTCAAAATAATCTTAAGGTCAAAGGTTAATATACAAATAAAAATAATAATAATAATAATAAAAACTTAAAAATAAACTTTGGGATCAAAATATCTATATTTTATAAAATAAACAAAGTGTTTTAATAAATTAGTGATTTTGAAATTTATTTAACACAATCTGGATATTAATGATTAAGTAACATATATATATATATATATATATATATATATATATATATATATATATATATATATATATATATATATATATATATATATATATATATATATATATATATATATATATATAAAAATAATTATATTTTTAAAAATTAATGCCTTAAAATTTTATGAAATGGAGAAAAAAAAAAAAAAAAAAGTTTAAAGGGACAGATAACAATCAGTTATTCTACAACACTACATTTAATTTCTGTTCATTTACCTTTGGTACTTTTGTCAATATTATATATATATATATATATATATATATATATATATATATATATATATATATATATATATATATATATATATATATATATATATATATATATATATATATATATATATATATATATTTTGATCGATATCATATATGTATTAAATAATACCTATAAACTAAAATAGTCACAAGAGGTAGAGATACAAAAATAATTAGACTTAAACAATACAAAAATAAATGACCTAGATAATGAAAAGACAAAATCAACCCACAATGGTTTTCTACTATATAAAAAGAGATCTAAGTAAGAGAATAAAAAAACCACATGTTACAAAAATAAGAGAGAAGGGCACAACATACCACATATATATATATATATATATATATATATATATATATATATATATATATATATATATATATATATATATATATATATATATATATATATATATATATATATATATATATATATATATATATAATATATTAAACAAACTACTAGACCTTTTGCTTCAAGTGCATAAAATCAAAGTCATTGTTATAAAAAATACGACTATTAAAGCTGTTAAAATTTTCCAAAAATACTTTCAATATACTATTTGCTTAAAGGCACTTTGCACTTTTTTCTAACTACGAAGTTTTATCTGCCACTAAAAATAGGCAGAAAATAAATAAAGCTTTGTAAAAGTATTAAAAATAAATATTAGGTATTAAAACCTTAACAAATACCTCTTACATATTAAGTACATCCAAAAGTCTTTTTCTATTCCCTTCTTTAATATGTTCTAGGAGTCGTTCATTCATTTCTTCATTTTTACCTTCCAAAAGCTCCCGACCAATTGGGTCTAATAATTTTTTAATAGATAATTTCAAAATACATTTTCCAGATGATCGCAAAGCAAAAGGAATAACTATCTTCGCCACCAAGGAAAGAATATGATGTTTAAGATGTGCACAGCTACAAAATGAAGGATTTATTGTTTGTGGAGGATTAATCTTTTCTCCAGCTTTGCTCAATGTTCCTTGAATAACTGTTATTCCCATTAAAAGCCCAACAAGAGATAAACGTTTGAATTCAGTATGAAATTCTTCAAAAGAATAATTACTGACAGGAGCTTCTAGGGTTTTGGTGACATTTATAAATATTTTATGATAATGTTGGAGGAACTCTTGTAAATGAAAGCAAAGCAGTTCATTTGTTGTTGAAGTTGCGAAAAGATACTGTAGATCAAATATTGGGCTATTCCATTGACTAATTTGCCAATCAATTATTGCTAATTGTTCGGGAATTCCTTCTGGTGGATTAAATAAAAGATTACTGCACCAAAAATCCCCATGAGTTAGGCAAAGAATTGCATGACGACTTTGATCCTCCCATAAGGCATGAAATTTTTCTGGTAATTTCTCTTTCCCAGTTTTCAACTTTTCTGCTATATCCTCATAACCTTCTTGAGATTGAAGAAAAGGAATCACATTTTCAACTGATTGTAACACAAGATGCTTAAACAATTTGCTAATTTTTTTACTGAATGTGTAATTGGGAAACTCGCACAGAAAATCATGGTGTTTGTTATATGCATAAGATACTCCATGAAGCCAAGCAATTCTTTCAAGTGCCAAATACACTTGCTCAACACTTAAACCCTTCCCTTTTGCGCTAGTTCCATACCCTGAATCTTTCATATTTTCTATGACAAGAACACATTCCTTTCTTGTACACTTACCATATATAAATTCTGGAACAAATATTGGAAAAGCATTATTTGTTCGACTTGCCTGAAACTGATTCAATTTTGGAAGCACTTCTGAGTACATCTGATATTCCTTCTTATGGTAGCCTACACTGCGAATCATTTCTCTGTTAAAAGGATCCTGACTTAAAAACTTTACTATCAAGTTATAAATTTTTTCTGTTGAAGGTCCAGAACCTCCTCTTTTCAGCTTTGCAGTAACATCCATCTTTACTAGGTCAGCATTAAAACTTTCTCCTGGTTTTGTGGCTGTAAAATAAAATAATTAATTAATTATAGCCTTCAGGCTCTTAAATAGTCCAAGTGCATGACACATTCTTACTTCAAAACTGCATCTGTCTTTTTTTTTTTTTTAAGTTAAATTAAAGTGTTACGTATGTCAACTCAAGTTTAGATAACATGTAAGGCATCTCTGACTCTCACTTGATCATTGCAAATTAAAAAATACTGTACAACCTCTAAAATTTAATTATTATTTTAAATGAGAATTATATTACAGTTCTAACCCTCAATGAGGCAAAAATTCAAGAAAAGTAAGATTACTTATATTGTGTACAAGAACCAAGACAGTCGTAGGATAGAAGGTGTGAGTTGGTTAAGATAAAGTCCTATACAAAATGGAATAAGCAAGATACCAGATTAAGCACACACACACACACAAAAAAAAAAAAAATGCATAAATAGTTAACATGAGATTCAGAGCATAAAAATTACACCAAGATTATACATCTCCAATTAAGAAATTACAATTCAATAAGCTAAAGCAAAAATATAAAACTTAATCATTGGTGGGTGGGCACACTATTTTCTCTGAAAAATGGCAAGAAATCAATTTCAGTAAGAGAGGAAAAGGGTTCCTCAGACAGAGATGGCTTATTAGAAGAAAGAACAATAGTATGAAAGCAGCAATTTAACCAATTATAATCCTCCTAAGCAGGTATAGATAAACTAGCAATATTTCACATTCAAATGAAAGAATAAAACCAACAAGTTTATGACTTAAAAGCTTCTTACTGATGTTCCGAGTTATGGAAAAGGGATGCTTGTGGAAATGGAAAACCTATTACATCAGGTTATCAAAAAAAATAAAAAATTCATTTTCAAATAAGGATTAACAATATTAGAAAAACGGGAAACAAATTCAATGGAATTCTTAACATGTCATAACTGTTCTCAGTGTTCGTACAATCAGCTCTTATGGACAAAAGCATATATGATCCAAGTATTTATTAATATGACGATTATATGTAAGAAGGGAAAGGAAAAAGTAAATAATCTTAGGTAAATGCAACCTCTTTGTTTTTAGTACTAAGGACAAAAACTAAGTAAGTGAGAAGTTTTAAATTTGAAACGCTTAAGAAATATAATATAGTCTAAAAATATATATAACATGCATAATAAAAATATTTAAAGCGAAAGTTTTTACTGCTCTTACCTTTGGATATAGTAAAATATTTTACTGTTAAAACAGTCTCAGGAACTTTCTTGCATTCATATTCAGTTAAAATAAACTCCACCCATGACTGAGAAATATGATGGCTATTTATAAGGAGTTTTCATTTTGTATTTAAGTATTTAAGGCACATTAATATACAGTATATATACTATATATATATAAAAAGCCTAAAAAAAATAATCTTTACATGCTGAATGAATATATATATATATATATATATATATATATATATATATATATATATATATATATATATATATATATATATATATATATATATATATATATATATATATATATATATATATATATATATATATAAATAGTCCATCATCTTATCTACTAAACCATCCCAATGATATAAAATTAATATTTCGATGCTGGACTCAATTCTCTCTTTTGCTACAATCAAAACTAGAATTTCAATGATTATTATATTAATCTAAACCTAAAAAAAAAAAAAAAAAAATAATGTAAATGAAGATGAAACAAAGTATGGCATAAAAGATTCTACTGTGAAATTTAACTCTTAAAAACTCAACTTCTTCATATCTCACTCTCAAAAACACCTCCCAATTTCCTATCTTCTTTGATGGCTCTTCCGTATCACCTGTAAATAACACTAACATTCTTGGTCTAAACATAAACAATAAATTGTCTTGCAAACCACAAATTACAATGGTTGCTAAGGCAGCCTCTAAGAAGCTGGGATTTCTGTTCAGGTCGCGAGAATTTTTTTCCTTCTGAGCAGTTACTCCAATTATATAAGGGTCTTATTCACCCTTGTTTGGAGTACTGTTCTCACATTTGGGGGGCTCCAGTTCCTCCACTCTCCTGGATAGGGTTGGGTCTAAGGCTAGGAAATTAATAAACTGTCCCCTACTTTTAAACTCTCTTGACCCTCTATCTTTGCAACATGACATTGGGGCACAATCTCTTTTCTATAGGTACTACAATGGCAGGTGCTTGAGGGAATTGGCACCTCGCATTCCACCACCAATACGTCGGTCGCCCTCATTGCACAAGGGGTGCCCTGCTTTAACACACATTTTGTGTGAATGCTGGAAACCCCAGGCTTGCCCATTGTGTTGCCTCCTTTTCAGCCACCTCTGTCCTGTCCAGTGGAACTCTCTACCATCTTCTATTCTTCCTCCTGTATTTAATCTCCCTCTCTTCAAAGCTTCCATCTGTGTCCACCTGAGAGAAGTGCATTAGGCTCGGGTCTGGGTGGTTTTCTTCCTTTTTTCTCTTTTGTATGTTCCCCCTCCTTGGAAAGGGATCTGCACGTGAGTGGTGGCAAACTGTTAAAAAAAAAATTTTTGAAAAAATAATTTTAAATTCATGAAATATAGCCTTTCATTCATGAATATGGCTGTTTCAGGTTGAGATGGTAGATATCAGAGAATATATTAATAAAAATTTTTAAGAGTGATATGATTATAACAGAACTAACTTACTCATATATACCTATATGTTTTAGCAACTTTTTAACCTTTTTATTACTGTTTCATTATACAGCAGAATATATATATATATATATATATATATATATATATATATATATATATATATATATATATATATATATATATATATATATATATATATATATATATATATATATATATATATATATATATGACCAGAGTTGGAATTTTGCTGGGGCCAGGGCTCTGACAAAGGTTGCCAAAAATCTGTAAGGAGGTAAAAAGCACTGAAATTTTAGGTTATGAGAATTAGATATAATTTTAAAAGAGATTAATTATAAGGAAGGAGTAGAATAGCCAACATTCACTTAAATTAATGATTATATGAATTTTTTAAAAAACTTTTTTTAAGAAAATTACAGATTTTATATAATAAAATTAATATCAATGCAGTCACTATTGCCTTCTGGAAGGTAAACAAGAATGATCTCCCCACATTA
The DNA here is from genome assembly GCA_009176605.1 of Armadillidium nasatum. Taxonomy (NCBI): domain Eukaryota; kingdom Metazoa; phylum Arthropoda; class Malacostraca; order Isopoda; family Armadillidiidae; genus Armadillidium; species Armadillidium nasatum. The sequence continues at coordinate 62,195 of SEYY01020950.1, forward strand.
GCAACACTGGCAAGATTATATTTGTGCCCACCAGCAAGCTCCAGAGCCAGTGAAAGAGAATTCAAAGTAGAGAAATCAATTGGAAAAAGATAGAATCAAACTACTGCCAAAGAAAGTAGAAATGATACGGTTTTCAAAATAATTTCTTAGAGCAGTAACATATTCAATATCACCGCCCTCTGTTCCTGAACATTTCACTCCCCCAAATTCTAAAACTTATGATATAAATTTTCAAGAAGATTTTGATAGTGAATAGTGATTTAAGTAAATAAATTGCTTGTTTCCTCTTTTATGTTGCATTCATTTTGCCCCACCCAATATGCAATGAAGGAATAATGGAGTTAAAATCTTAATTTTCTTATGTTTTGTTTGATTTAGTTCACCATTAATAAGTATAATTTGCATTTAACTCAGGTCTATAGGTAAACCCAGTTTTCTGACTGTTAACTAGGGCTAGGGCTGGGGTCAGTAAAAATGGGGGGCCAGATAGCAAATTTGCCTGATAATCAGATATCTAGTAATTTTCAAAAACCACATGTGTGTCAAGTTAGCAAAACATTTTAGCTAAGGATTTTTTTTAAGGACAAACTTCAGGGGACAAATAGGACAGACAACCACAGTGTAAAAATAAATAAGATGCATGGCACACGAACATCTATTTACGGGGGGCTCTGCCCCCCATACCCCCTGACTGATGATGATATATATATATATTTTTACTTAAATAAAAAAAATCTTTAGCTATAATTAAACAGACGTAAAAACCACATTATATCTGGCTAGATTATCAAGTTTTTACTATCTGGCTAAAATTGCTAAATATCAATTTAAATTTACATTAATTGCTAACTTTAATTTATATATATACATTATATATTATATATTATATATATATATATATATATATATATATATATATATATATATATATATATATATATATATATATATATATATATATATATATATATATATATATATCACCACCACTCATGGGTAAAGCCCTACTCAAGGAGGAGGTATTAAAGTACTAATAAAAAAATAAAATAACCCGTAAGTCCTACATAATACAAATTTTGTAAATGGCTTTAAAGTAATAGAAATTAAATTCAACTGATATTTTTCTTTTATCAATATACTTATTCTTTTTCCTTTCATGTGTCTCCTTTCTATGGTAGGATCTTTCCCAGCATTGCAATTGATAGCTGTTGTTACCCTGCATTTCAATTGCCAGTCAGCTGTTGTTATCCTGCATAATAGTTGCCAGTGACAGCTATTGTTATCACAGTAGCAAAATCATTTGTCATTCATCGATTAACCATAAGAAAAAAAAAAGCAGATCATTTAGTTTTCGTAACTAGGCTGAGTAGGAAAAAAAAAAAATCTCTAAAGGATTACCCAGAATTGTATTTCTAGCTGCCTGCCTAAGAGACCTTCCAGAATCAACATTCCAGTTTTCTCTGTTTAGTATCTGTGAAACCCCCCAAAAAATTCCATATCTATGCACATTATCCAAAGGAAATACATCAAGCAGTTTAGTGCCTATATTCTCGCCTATACCCTGTTCAGCCAATTCTATTGTAGCAATCAAATCACTAGAAATTGATATAACATTAGAATTACTTGAACTTGGAAGTGTTTCATCTTTAAAAATGGAAATTCTCCTTCAACTTCCCCTTTTTCTTCTTTTTACCACAAACACCACGTCCCTTCCCTATGACAACCTATTTTACTAACTTTAGGTCCCAGTCCGATCAATAAACCGATCACCAATTTTAATTAAGACAAGAAATTTTTTATAATTATTATTTAAACACAAATATAAAGACTTAATATTATGCTTAAATCATAGGAAAGCACTTCAAACTAATAACAATGTCACAGCAGGCAGAGCCACCCTTCTGCTTTACTTTCCTTGATATTTTTATATGGGCACATACCCTTCTGCTTTGGTTTTCATAGTCATTGGTCGGCAGCCAACTAACCATGAGCACACGTAAAATCAGTTAATTAAACCAATGTGAAGAGTTAGCCCAAATAAAAAATTTAACAGCAAGAGGATACAACAAAATACGCCTTTCAACACCAAAGGTTGAAACCGGAATCCCAAAAGGAAACATGCTCGTGTTATTTTTATGCAATGACAAGATGTTCAAAATTTAAAACATCGATGACTCCATCACTCAGATTTAACAGTGTGACAAGTCTTCAAAATTTCCTTTGTTTCCAAACTATATTTATTATAATTTATTTTTTTTAGTTCTATTCCCAGCCATTAACATAAAAAAAATTGTCATATTCACATAAAAAAATAAATAAATAAATAAATAAATAAATTCATTACACCCATTTTGATCCAGCGATAACGGATGAAAAGTTTAATAATAATTACAGAGAGCAGAGTGGTGAAAGTTTTTCATTTCGTAATATTGATGTACAGTAGATGAGTTTAGCTATACTTGCTTCAATTAAGTCTTCAAATCCTGACAGTAAACAAACAATCATAAAGGAGGATATTCATAGCATTTCTTATTGCTTATATTAATAAGTCTCTTAATTATTGTTAGATGTCAGAGAACTAAAAAATTCCTTAAAAGTTGGGTCAGTTTATATGAACGGTAGAAGGAAAAATAATTGGAAATCAATAACCAATTAGCTTGACCTAATTAGTAATAAAAGTTCCAGGAAAAAATAGTGAAAAGTTCGAATAGAAAAGCATTTAACTGACAATTACATTTTGTAAGAATCAACATAGTTTTTCGTTTTAAGGCGAATTATATCAAACGATTCTTTTGGAATATTTAAATCATGTTACAGAGTGTGCTGACAGAGGAGATATTAAAACTATTTATATAATTTCATTGCTTTATCTATTGTACATACTTTTGTCTATTTTAAGTTTCATTTATATTGGAGATAGAGGTGGACCGGATAGTAATTTTTTACTATCCGCGGATGCGGATGCGGTTGCATATTCGGATATCCGCAGATGCGGATGCGGATAGTTTAATTTTTTAAGAGTTTTTGCCATAGATTCTTGGAATTTTAAATATAATATCCAGAATCTATGTTACCTGTGTGGGATCTAACCTTTTCCCCAAAATTTGTATATATATATATATATATATATACCAGTAATTCGTATTACCTTCACACTTCATTGTTTCACAAATAAAAGCTTTTGGGCTCTTTCAGGTGAAAGTTTGATTCGCTTTTCGTCGTAAATGAGGCCTGCACAACTGAAAAGACGCTCACTAGCAACACTAGTTGAAGGACATGCTAAATAAGTCCTTGCCAGCTCAGCAAGAAAAAGGAAACTTTTGCAATTATCTCTCCACCAAACCAGTTGGTCTTTATCTACCTCCACACGTGGGAGTTTCAGATAATTTTCAATAATCGATATTGTATCCTTTGACACTTCTGACTGTGATTCTTCATCGCTGCTGGAAGCTAGAAGATCTTTCATTGATTTAGCAATGCTTAAGCTAACATATTTTGTTTATTTTGTATCTGAGAGCTTTTTCTTTTTCTTGAAAGGCGTTATTTTAGCTGTTCCTATCATCTCATCGCATAAGCACCCTAATTTGGTTTTAACATTCTGAGAAACAAGTGGTTTAAAAAATTTTGTTTTGTACCTAGGATCTAAAAAGGTTGCAATTGTATAAGCATCATCATTTTCCAGGTTTTCAAATCTGACGTTCATCTCCTTCATTAATGTTTCAGTCATCCTTGAAATTTTTTACTATCCGCGGATGCGGATGCGGATATTGCAAAAATGATGCGGATGCATGCGTGCGGATGCGGATATTCTATTGAATTCTCCTTCTTAGGTTTCGTAAATTGGTTTGTTTTTTAAAATGTGGCTGCCACTTCGGGGCACTGCCACCTTCAGGCACTTAACTTAAAAACCCTTTTTCAACAGCTTCAGTGAAAACCCCGTGGTTTTTTAAAGGTATTTCAAAATGTAATTATTTTTATACTTTCTCTTAAAACAGAGAGTTCGAGTCAATTTCGTGAATGAGTTGAGGTAATATTTCTTTTCCCTTAAACTTTTCTACTATAATCTTTCAAAAATAAGTCTCCTACTTTACTTCTATCGTTCTGAAATTTATATTTTAATATTAATGAACTTCGAGAAGCAATATTCTTCGAAAACCAATCATAGTAATAGTCCTAAATTATTTAATTGTAACGCTAATTTCAACCATTCTCTTTCAGTTCAAGGTATTTAAATATAAACTGAGCAAAATTTATTTTCAGGTCTCTATAGAGAACCATTTTATGTTAAATAAACAGATTTTAGCAATTTGATAAGGCACCCCATAAAAGTTATCTCAGAGTGGTTTTGGAGGAGTTAAGCATGAATGTTTGAATGAAAGGAGGCAGTGTAAAGTACTATATAGCAATAATAAATCATCATGAATCTGGTAAAGAGTGAAGTCCTTCAGAATTGTGTGGTAGGTTCCTTTTATTTCCAATCATTATTTATGAACTGAAAACTCTTTATAAAGAAGAAAAAATAATTACATTTGTTCATCAACAACTCAACATATAGCAAATTTATTTTATTTTATTTATTTTTTATTATATACTATTTCTTAATTAAACTAGAATTAAGGATGTTTATTATAATTTTTTTTTGTATAATTTAGCTTATTTCATTTGTTGTTTTGATTCTTAAATTTGTTTTCATCGTTTAATATTAAAGTTACTGACATATCCGAATATCGGGCAATATATTGCTAATTTCGTCGCAACAGTTGTTGTTGCTTGACTTTGATTGGCTGCTCCTGCAACCCAGGAGAACCCAGCATAATGCCATAGTAGCCCCAGTCGGGGTTCCAAGCACCCTTCAGTGGATTCAAATAGGTACAGAGCTGCTACAGTGATTCGAAGCAGAAGATCTTGAAAACCGTTCTACTATGCCTCCTTTTGGGAAGGCGGCATAGCTCAGTGGTAGAGTATTCTGTATAATTATCGCACCATCTATAATTTATTAGTTGGGAGGTTCCGACGACATTGTAGAGTAATGGGAGTGCGTGCAGTTTGGTATTACTTAGTAATTTAGATAAATGTTTTAAATTAAGGACAATCTCGAATCCATATTATTGACCTTAAAACAGTAAAACAAATATAAAATAGCTTCGTAAATAGCAAAGGGTTATTTTAATAATCGCAAATATTTTTATATTCGCCTTTATTTATTTTCTTTATAAAAGTTTTACAGGAAAATCGATAAAATTTGTTTAAATATTGTTTAATTATCGAACTGATAACATATGTTAAAAGAAAGGCAACTTAAGACTTTTCCAAAAGAAAATAGTTGTTGTAATTAAAATCGAATATCAGATCTGATTGCAGTAAATAATGACATAGTTTGTTGCTAGTCGTAAATTCAAATTAATGAAGTAAAAAAAAAAAAAAAAAAAAAAAAAAAAAAGAGAGAGAGAGAGAGAGAAGAAACGCGAGTATGATGATGGTAGCGTTGTTTTCCAAATGACCCTCCACCATAGACTTGCCCTCCACCGAAAAAAGTAGCTACATTTAAATCAATTGACCAATCACAGAGTGAAGTTGCTTAAAAATCAAGTCTTCATCTGCCGTTAAGCAGAATTTTATAACATTAGATAATATTATTATTAACTAATATATTTAAACTTTCCTAGCAGCTACCACTCTTCATTTCAGTCCACTCATGATATGTTTAGAGATGTAAGAGTTACGGATGAGATACTAGTATAAATACTATATATGATGGGGTCTTAACTCTGGTATGAGAATGATCAAAATGGGAGCTTTCCCCCAAATATTTGCTAAAAATTATCTTAGACTTTTTATCGACATTTTTATAAAGGCAATATTAATACATTTTCCCTTTATGAATTATTTGTAATTATTACACTAACATAACGTAAATAGTTTCACTTTGCTGTAATCTGGTTTGAAATTGGACTTGATGATATTTATTTCAAAATCAGTAAAATATTACGAAAAGATCGGTCGAAGATGGTTTTGTAGCTAGGCTTGTAGTTAAATAATTGCCTGTTTTGAGTTGTTTTTCATAAACGCAGAAAGTTATTTGAGCTTTTTTATTATTTCTGTTATTCAATAATATTCTCTGTTATTTGTGGAAATCCATGTCTCATCTATGTTATTCAATAATAATATCATCTACCATAGTATAAGGATATTTACCGTGCATCTACCTACAAAACTCCATCAGCGTGAATGAGGAAAATGGAATCAAACGTTTTCGATTTTGTTCAAAATTCGTGCTAAAAATGTACTTAATTTCGTAAGGACAAAGTAAGAAATTTAACATAAACGAAAACGGCATAAACTTTGGATTGCTATTTTTTATTTATTTACATTTTTTAATTTTAAACAATTGAAGTTTGATAATGCCACGGTGATAATGCCGAACTTCTTACAAAATCAACCTTTAAACTGAGAGAAGAGGTTGGGTATTTCTGTTTTTGATGAATACTCCAAATCTCCAATACTCCAGGGTTTTATGATTTAATTGGTAGAGCATCAAGATTCAAGACCTCCAAAGGTAGGTGGCTTAATACTCTGTAGCATGCTCACTGTAGCACATTATAAATAAATATATATCCTAAATTCAGTTTTTATATTTGATTTGTCAAATATTCTTTCAAAAGTTTAAAAAAAAAAAAAAAAAATCAAAATTTGGAATTTTTGGTTCACTAGGTAATAAGAATTCAAGTGGTTAGGAATGAAAAAGTTGGATCCACATCATATTAGAAAATAAATTCAAGTATCCTGTACCATGTGCATCCACATTTTTGTCATATATATATATATATATATATATATATATATATATATATATATATATATATATATATATATATATATATATATATATATATATATATATATATAAAGTATATTTATATATTATTTTAAAATTTCCTTCAAAAACCTTTGTTGGAAGTTTGATCATAAAAATGTGATCCTGCTAAATTGCTGTACTAATCAGAGGAAAGTACTGTGGGAAAGTGGGAAATTTTTCAGTTTTAGGGTAAAAATGCATGAATCATCTCTTTCACTGGTGCTACAATTACGCATTTTTTAAAGGGAGTTGATTTTGGTATATGAAATAATAAAAATATTTAATATAATTGATATATATTAACCATACTTTATGAGTAAAATAAATTAAAATTATCCTGAATAAATTTTTAAATTAATTTACATTTTAAGAATTTAGGAATATAGAAATAACAGAATCTGTAATAGTAATTTAAAGTGGATTAATAGCTTTTACTAATAGGTAAAGGTAAGTTTATTTTATTTTATCTTATTTAAAATAAATAGTATATACCTAGTTATACTTAGATTTAAATAACTTTTGATATTTACTTACTTGTTTACTTGTAGAAAATTAATAGGTATCAGACAGCAGGGGCCTATTGACCATGGCTTCAATCTTTGAAATGCTTTGGCCCATATAGGCACGTAGAAAAACAAATAAAAAAAATAAAAAAAAGACTAATGCTAGTAATCCAAAGTATATCCACATCGAAGGCCAGGAGCAGCCATTGTGTGTAACTGTACCACACGTCATACTCCTGTCCTCCATGAGTCGAAACCCCCTTCCACCCTCTAGGACAGCAAAAGGGAGAATCATCTTGATATTTATTTAGAATATTTAAAAAAGGAATAGATTGTATATGGGTCAATCAAAGACTGTTTTATCCCCAACTTAGTTCTTGCATGTAATTTCAAAAGACAAAAGGAGAATACTTCAGAAATTATAATAATAATGATTGCAATACCTAGCTATTGTAATCAATTTCTATTAATTTTATATTCTGACTCACATTCATTTGTCATTAAACTGCTCATCTATTATTTTCTATAAAATGGTTTATAGTATTTATTCATGATATGAATCTCAAACTGGTTTTGTGTAATGGGACAAAAACTTTTAAATTATTTTTCTTTCTATTTTGTAATGGCTAGTTTTACTTCCTGTATATTCTAGGGAAGATTAAGGATGTTATTTGAATTGAACTCTAATATTATAGATTATTTTATGAACTGGGCATATGTGATATAATTAAGGAAAAAAAAATGGTGGTCCATTATTTATTCAAGGAATAAATCTTGTAAGTTCTATGGAACATGTAATTGAATTGTGCCATCATTATGAAATATCTTCTAAATCAGCTAACTCTTCTTTGCCATGGAACCCCTTTAAGTATCTTTTGTTGCCAAGGATCATCGAGACTTAAAATATTTGGGAAATAAGAATAGAGAACCAGATAGAAGAATTATATTACATCTTATAAAACTACTGCAAAATCAAGAACAAACATTTTTTACTCTTTTGAATAACTATGCACAATTCTTAATTGCCAGCAATTCCAGGAAATTAAACTGACCATAGAAACTCTGTACTATGAAAAATTGATTTCTTAGAAGCTGAAGTAGTACATATTATCATTAACTTAAAAAATATCTTAGCCTGAATATTTACTTCAAAGGAAAGATGATCAAAATATGATCCCCAAAAGAGATTTTTTAAACTAAATTTTATATCTCTGAAATTTATTCTCACAACACTAACTAACCTTTTATAGGTTGTTTGAAATTTTTTTTTGAAGTCTTAACACTATCTCAATAGATTTGCTGTCACCCCTGAAATTTTAATTACAATTTTATTAATGTTTATTTTGATTACAGTTTGAATGATACATCCAAAAAGTTATACAATGCCTATAATATTTAACAGAAATTTTAGAGAAGATTCTTCTTCTTCAAATTCTTAAATATAATATCTGTTTGACAGATGGTTTTCAAAAGAATTGATTCATGGACTTTGTTTTTAAATAAAATAAATTTTCATCTCAAATAAAACTTTTCATCTTATAGTGCTTACTTTATTTACATTTTATATCATAACTGTATGCTACATACAGTTCTCTTATTAATTAAATCAAAACTTCAATCCAAGGTAGCTCTTTTAACATATTACTTTCTCTCTCAATAATAAAAGAAGAAAGATTTATCAACTTATTATTTAAATTGGAAAATACTGTGTTAATTACTGAGTTGAGAGGCCAACAAAAATTTTTCATTTAGATTCCAGAATATGTGAAAATATGTTGAAGCAAAAGACTCTTGTATATTATGTTTACCTGGTGCATTAAAATATTGATCCTGAAGTTAATGTTAAAAAAAAGTAATGCAACTCATTGCAAGAATCACTGTATAATTCTTTTGTTAGTTGTTAAACTTCTGTCTCTGTTTCAAGATTAGTCTAATATGTATGAGCAGGGTAGATGAAAATCAAATTCAATTGGCTAGTCATATTCATTTACCTTTATTTGAAGTGATTCACTTTTTTGAAGAAACCAATCAAATGTCATAGTTATTTAGTAAGACTTTAAAACATTTTTAATGAGTGTCCTATTTTTGGCCAGCAGAGATGTATTATAGTAAATGTAATTTTTTGACTTTTAATTTGGAAAATATTCTCCTTTGAACATTTTCAATATTTTCACTTTGATTTTCAAGAGAAAGTTAATTTATTTGACTTTATTTAGTGTCCTTTCATATCATATATATGTATGTATTGTAGAATAAGATTGACTGCACCAGTATAGTACACCATTTGACTCATTGGATCTACTCACATTAAATTTATACAAGTATGCAAGTAAGTAGCAAAAATAGAATTCAGTTCATATGTTATTTATTGCTGGACACAGCCAAGGGCTTACCTAAGTTTGGCTAAGTGTGAGTCTGTGTTCAGAAAAATAGACAGAGTTCCTGAATCCCCAGATCCAAGTTCTGGACTCTGTATATCACTAATAATACCTATATATATATATATATATATATATATATATATATATATATATATATATATATATATATATATATATATATATATATATATATATATATATATATATATATATATATATATATATATATATATATATATATATATATATATATATATATATATATATATATATATATATATATATATATATATATATATATATATATATATATTGCTTTAGCAATCATGGATAAAAAGCTTAACATTAGTTGTAAGTATTTTCAGTGTTTATTGATTATTTTCTTTATCACTTCCTATCAGTTTGAACTCAACTTGTTGATAATTTTTAACACATTGGTAGTACACAAACAAGCATACAAATTGTAGCACGTTGATTTTACTTATGCAATATTTATTTATACAAAGTTGCCTCAATAAAAGTTATTTTTTAAGAGGAAAAATCCTTGATGAAAATTTTTAATTTTTTATTTTTTTTGAGTTGAAAGTTTACATTAGTTTTGTGGTTTCTGATTGTTGAATGTATAAAATTAATAGAATGTTCAGAAAGAGGAAGAAGGTAAGGTTTCTAAAAATTATAGGAAGATAAATTTTTATGTTGGGATATTTTTAACTTGGAAATACCTTATCAAAATCACTGTATTATATTATATTAGTATAATATATCCTTTGGCACAAAGTAATATATAATACAGTTAGTAGTATGTAAGTGCAAGTTTCATTCTGAGTTTTGAAAGAGCTGTCTTTTGAATGCATTGATTTTTTTTCTTCACTGACATTTTACTATTTAAGATAAAAGAAAATTATTCTGTATGATGTTAAAATATTCATATGTTTAAAGAAAAAATTTCTTTAAAGAAAATCTTTCTGACCAGAAGCTTGGAAATTGAAATGGCTGGACAGACACCGGCCAGATCCTGTTACATTTATATATATATATATATATATATATATATATATATATATATATATATATATATATATATATATATATATATATATATATATATATATATATATATATATATATATATATATATATATATATATTAGTAATTGGACAATTAGGTATTTTTTTATGATTGTGATGAAATTGAAAAAGTATATTTTAAAAATTCCCACCATTTTAATAAATTTAACAATTTTATAATAAAGAAGAATTAATTTGTCTTTCATTCTGTATTCAAATGTGTAAGTACATGAAATTTTAATATACTGTATAGTATAATAGTATCTTCGGAACATTGACTTTAAAAATGTTAGTAACAGCATGGACAGACATAAAATTCTAGTACTTTAAATTTAGAGCTCTTAAATTTTAATACAGAAACAATTTATTCTCCATTATTTGGGGTCATTCGATTTCATCTTGGAGAGTATATTTGATTCCCGCTAGTAAATAGCCTTTCACTCTCAATTGAAGAAGGTGGAGCAGAGAGGTATTTATAAGCTAATATTTGTAAATTATTTCAGCAGAAAATTGATTATGATGATTGAGAAAAATATACCAATTTTGCTGAAGATAATGTTGATTAATTATCCCATTATATATATATATATATATATATATATATATATATATATATATATATATATATATATATATATATATATATATATATATATATATATATATATATATATAAAATAAAATAACTTATTAAAGAAAGTTTTTAAATCTTTGTAATACTTTTTTTGAACTTTGGATTTATTTTAGTAAAAATAAATTTAAAAAAAAAAAATTATTGTTTTTAAAGTAATATAAATTTTTAGTTTTTGAATAATTAATATATTTTATAAAAAAAAGAAACCTTAATTAATTAAGAAATATTGATTTCAAATTAATTACAAATTTTTATAATTAGAACATTAGAAAATAAGAGTGAAAAGCCACACAGGCCTATTGAAGACTATCCTATCCCTAGTTTTAGATTCATGCATGGGATTTAGTTTAAGAAAGGAAAAAATAAAATGAATGCTACACAAATAATACAATGCTAACTTTATTATAGTCACTGATTCCCATATATATATATATATATATATATATATATATATATATATATATATATATATATATATATATATATATATATATATATATATATATATATATATATATATATATATATATATATATATATATAATATATATAATTAACTATAACGTCCAAATCATTAAACCTTGTATATGTACTAACGTATAAATCTAAACTGAAGCAAAAAATAATTTTTCGAGATTTAAAGGATTAACCGTATAGGACGAATTAATTTTGAAAAAAAATTTGAATTTAATTTTTGAATCATTCATGTATCCTTTGTAATTTCTTTTTTATAGCTGTTTCAAATGGAACTTCTAGAATTCATATTCTAAGGCAACCAATCCAAAATTAAATACATGGTTACTAAGGGAATATTTTCTTTGAATCTAGGGAAAATGTCATCTTTTATATTTCTATTGTGACCTTTAGTATCCCTATCATTAGTATAATATTCAGGAACTCCTCTCATCAAATATTGTCAAGAAGAAATAATTTTACAAACTTGAATCATTTCTTCCATAAGAAATTTCGTTTCCACTGAAAATCTTAATCTGTGCCCAATAACTTTTAATCTCACCTCAAAACTTTAATATGCAAAATTAAATCTCATCTTTGTAGCTTTCGCTGAACTAATTCTAGGATAAAATTGTTTCTTAATATTTCTTTTTTTAGCAAAATGCGAAAAATCAATGAACTCTGCTGTTAATACTGTATTAAGGTATTGACAATATATGAATCTTTATTAACCATTTTAGTATTGATCTTAATTGACCCTCAGTTTTTTATTTTTGTTTTTAAACTCATGAGTTAAAAAAATTTTTCCTTATTACTCTTTTAAGATTATTTTTGCTTTTCACATAGAATATTGTAGCTTATTAGATTGAGTTAAAAAAAATTTATGTATTTAAGTGTACTGTATGTGGCAAATTTGTTGTTATTGTTAATTATTCTTATTAAATTAACCAATTCTAATATATATTATATTATATGGAGCGATACCAAATAATTTCCGATATCAGATGGATAATATTACCGATATACTGATACTACTGATACCGATACTTTCCTATCCAAAATTTTTACCGATGATACCGATACCTAAAAATTTCCTATACCGATACCTAAAAATATGCCGATACTTGCCGATACTATACCCCGATACCGATACTTCCACTCCATCCCTAATAATATATATATATATATATATATATATATATATATATATATATATATATATATATATATATATATATATATATATATATATATATATATATATATATATATATATATATATATAAATATATATATTTATATATATTATATATTATATATATATATATATATATATATATATATTATATATATATATATATATATATATATATACAGATTTTAATAATAACAATATTAATAAAAAAAAAAAATATCTTAGGCACAGAAAAAGAAGTCAGACGATTGGCTGGTAGTTACAAAAATGGTTCATCCAAATAATGAAACAACAAAAATGGGTCAAGCTGGTCTTTGTACAGCTCCTCCTCAAACAGATTCTCCTTTAAATTCAGGTTTAGATTCATATCCTCAAGAACTAATTTCTAATGGATCTTCCAATGACATTATTGTAAGTAACTTTGTGGTTAAAATTGAGGAGTTTGGTTTGTAACTTAATAACGATCTCATGTATTTGTTCATGAAAAATATATTAGGTTGCATAATTCACTGTATCCCTTATTCAAATCTTCAATATATTCTTATTTAATGTATCTATACCTTCCCTCTCCACCCTTCCCAAATGTACAAGTTTATCAGGTTCCTATTTCATTTTAGTTGCATTTCTTTTATATATATATATATATATATATATATATATATATATATATATATATATATATATATATATATATATATATATATATATATATATATATATATATATATATATATATATATATATATATATATATAATATCAGGTTGTCTGAAAAAGTTTGTTCAGAAAGTTATAAAAACAAAGTAAACAATCATTATTTTATTCTTGAAAATAGTTTCTATCTTTGCAATAGTTTCCCAACAACTTACAAGTTTAAATGTTCCTTTTTTTTTTTTTATAAAATTCTCAAGGTTTTAATGCAAAAACATTTTTAAGCTCTGACTCAATCTTTTCTTTAACAACAATGCATTTTATAGTTGCGCATAAAATTTTTCTAAGTAAAGTAAAAGACGATAATCTGTAGGTGACATGTATGGCGGATGAGATGGTAGTTTCCAACTTAGGGTACTAAGCTTCTGCTTTAGGATGAGTGACATGCGGTTGCGCGTAGCCCTGAAGGAATACCATACCTTTGTGATTCACTATTGCAGAATGTTTTTAGTTCATTTCTTGTGAGATCTTTGCAATTAAGAAGCGTATACCTCACCAGTGATCGTTGTTTCATGTGGTAGCAATTCATAATGCACAATACTAGTCACATTCTACCACACGCACACCATGATTTTTTATTGATGAAATGCAAGTCTCCTTGTTTGTGGTCGCAGTTCACCTGAAGATAACCATGCTCGTGAACGCTTCCGATTATCGTAGAGGATCTATTTTCATCCCTGAGAAATTTATCCA
>SEYY01020951.1:0-5000 GCA_009176605.1 Armadillidium nasatum
TAATAATAATAATAATAATAATAATAATAAATAATAATAATAATAATAATAATAATAATAATAATAATATATAATAATAATAATAATAATAATAATAATAATAATAATAATAATAATAATAATAATAATAATAATAATAATAATAATAATAATAATAAATAATAATTTGGAAATAGAATGATGAAATTTCATGACATTTCTTGACAATGTTCTTATTAATGGATTTAATTTAGTTACTGTTAAATTTCAAAATATCAACAAAATTGTTAAAATAAATAGGAATTTAAAATAATATTACAATTTTTCTTTTTAATATTATATGCAAATCATATCACTGGAGAGCGAAAATTATTAAATATTTAAGAAATGTAAAATAAATTTTTAACTTTATTTCCTTACAAATTTACAAATCCCAAGAGAAATTTGGTCCGATTATCGATAATTATATATATATATATATATATATATATATATATATATATATATATATATATATATATATATATATATATATATATATATATATATATATATATATATATATATATATATATATATATATATATATATATATATATATATATATATATATTAAAAAAAAAAAAAAAAAAAAAAAATTTTTAAAATATTTTTTAAATACTTTGTTTTTTCTTTTATAAACTTCGAATTCTCATACGTAAATATTTTAGGAGAGAGTATTATTATTATTAGTAGTAGTAGTCAAGGCCGTATCCAGGGGGAGGGTTCAGGGGGTTCTAACCCCCCCTCCGAAATTAATCGTTCCATAATATATATCCTAAACAATACTATAAAATTGTTACAGCAATTCCATTTCTAGATAACTTGACCTGCCAACTTGAGAGCAAGTTTATAAGTCACAAAACTATCATTAAAAACCTTAGAAAGTTAATACCATCAGAATCCGTAAAAAACCTTATGGATATTAAAAATGCATACAATCAATATTGTTATTTGATTTCTGACCAGGAAATTATTAACGCTGAGTTTATCTTATGGAGAAAAAATGGGAAAATCATGATATTAAAGATCTTCCTTCAAATATAATTGTAATTGTGAACTTTTTCCGAATATTTTTGAATTACTGAAGGTTTTTGCGTCAATTCCAGTAACAACATGCACTCCAGAAAGGACTTTTTCAACTATTAAAAGATTAAAAAATTATTTAAGAAATTCTACAGGACAGGAAAGATTAGTAGGACTTGCCCTTATCAGCATTCACCGAAGTTGCAAAGTTAACACGGAAGAGGTTATAGATGAATTTGCATCTAAAAAAGCTAGAAGATTAAAATTATTGTTATAAAGCATTCTTCAATATTTTGTTAGTGGTGAGTAATATATATATATATATATATATATATATATATATATATATATATATATATATATATATATATATATATATATATATATATATATATATATATATACAAAATGAACCCCCCTCCCCGAAAAAAAATGCTGGCTACGGCCTTGGTAGTAGTAGTATTGTTGTTATCTTTCGTTTTCTACCTTTCAATAACTTACAGTAATTTTTTTTACAGCACCTCTTTCCTCACCAACACCCCACTTTTCAAATTTCTAAAAGTTTAAAATAGGTTTTTTATACTTAAACATTACATATATATATATATATATATATATATATATATATATATATATATATATATATATATATATATATATATATATATATATATATATATATATATATATATATATATATTATAAAAATTTAGGAATATAAAGAAAGCTATTTTTTAAAAAAGATGGTTTATTTGCAGAATTTATGGGAGATTAATTTTTTAATTTATTCGAAATCAGCAGTCGAGTGTAATCTCTCCAAAATTTGCAGAAAAATAGCACTTGATCATCGAAAGAGCGTCTCTGTAAAAGTATACAAAGAACAAAATTTTAGTCTTAAATAGGAACAAGAACAACTTCCAAAAGTAAGAACACAGACTTAAACTTACATAAATCAAAAGAACAGTTTCGTTTTGAGAAACATTTTAGTTTCTCAGGAGAAGACGAAAAGTGTACATCCGCGCTCCTCTCAGAGAAGTTTAGTTCTTGCTTTTTCGACTGCTGTTGCACCAATATTTAACTACAAAAAGGAAAATATTTCGAAGAAGTTAAATTACAGAAATATATTAAATCCAATCTTTTGTAATTAAACTGAGCAATCACTTTTAAATTGACTTTCGAAACTTTCAAAGCTTTTTACTTTGCTTTATGATAATCTTTGGTTACAACAGCAAAATGACAACTGTTCAATATAATATGAGAACTTTTCGTTAAGACTTCAAAAAGAGAACTTTCCTATACGGAATCGAATTTAGAACTGATTTTTTAAACAATAGTAACCTCTCATTTTACTTTTTGAGCAATCTAATTTTAGATTTTAGCTATATTATTTTTTTTTAGCTATTTAGATATTGTAATTATTAAAATATATATAATGATACTTTTCTCAATAGAAAATTCAATAATTGTTCTGGTTTCTCTTACTCATACCCTATCTTACATTTTGTCAAGAATATCAACTCTAAACCCGAACTCTTCGGTTAAACCTAAGTCTCTAATTTAGTCTTAGACAATTCCAGAATTATTTTGTTGCTTTAACTCTCTAAAAGAAATTCCAAAAATAAATAAAAAATAGTTAAAATGTGTTTGTAATTTGACATAAACGGTCATAGCAGCTGTTGTAGACGGTTACCATTCATCCTTTAAATCTATTAATAGTTGTGTTCCTCAAGGATCTGTCCTAACCCCAACACTATTTTTTCTTTCTTTAATTACCTTCTATCTGTTACTTCATCTCCTCATCTCCTATTAACTCTTATGCCGATGATTCCAACCTTCATCACTCCTTTCAATTTGAAAGACGTCCCTCCCAACAGCATTTGATAGAATCAAGAAGGATGGCCTTGGAGCATCTGACCTCTGATCTTTCTCGTATTTCATATTGGGGCAGAGAAAACTTGTGTCTTTTTCAATGCCTCAAAAACTCAATTTCTCTATCTCTCTACTCGACACATCTTCCACACAACTATGATATCTTCTTCGAAAACACAACACTCAAACCTTCATCTCTCCTTAATATTTTCGGTGTTTTTTTTTCTCTTGATCTTTCTTGGAAAGATCACATTACTTCTCTCTTAAAGTAAGCTTTTAAGGGGTTGGATGTTCTGAGGCTCCTTCAGAATTTCTTCACTCCACCCCAATTGCTTGCTCTTTATAGAGGTGTTGTTCGCCCCTGTATTGAATATGTTTCACACATCTTAGGTGATTCCACTCATCCAGCTCTCCTTGAAAAGGTGGAGTCTAGGGCTTTTCGTCTCATCAACTCTTCTGTTCTCACTAATTCTTTCCAGTCTCTTTCTTCAATTAGAACTGTTACATCACTCTCTCTATGATATTGCTATTACAATGGACACTGCTCTTCTGAACTCTCCCATCGCATATCTCCTCTATTGAGAAGGGCTTGTGCGACACTCCTTTCTACACGCTCTCATACTTTCAGTGTCCAACTCTCCGACCCCAGAATTAACCGCTATGCTCAATCTTACATGTACTATACCGGTAAAGTCTGGAACACTCCTTTCATCTATTTTCCCAACTCCCATGATTTACACACCTTTAAATTGACCTAATTTCTGACTTGTCCCCTAACTCTGGTGGTAATTTAGTAGGCCGCCGGCCTTTGCCCACCAGAGGTGGGAAAGTATTAGTAGTAGTAGTGGTAATAGTAGTAGCAGTAGCAGTGGTAGAAGTAGTATAAGTAATATTAGTGGTAGTAGTACAGTTATTATAAGTAGGATAAGAGAATTGAAAATAAAAATTATTTTTGAATTTCAAATAATTTAAATATTAAGCATAATTATTTTTAAAAAATTCAAATATTTGCCAAAAAGAAATTAAAATTTTTATACATTTTAAAAACTAAATAAATAAAAAATATTGGAAAAATTAAATTTTCAAAAGACTTTAATTTAGATATTTGCATTCAATATTTCATTTAAATTTTAGGATTAATATATATATATATATATATATATATATATATATATATATATATATATATATATATATATATATATATATATATATATATATATATATATATATATATATATATATATATATATATATATATATATATATATATATATATATATATATATATATATATATATATATATATATATATATATATATATATATATATATATATATATATATATATATATATATATATATATATATATATATATATATATATATATATATATTGTCGTTTTTAATGAAAATTAATTTTAATAGATAATTATAAGGTTTTAAAATTAATATTAGCGTAAGTTTAATGGGAAAAACGTTTGGAATATTAATAACTCAATAACAATGAAATATTTAATTATAAACCAATTAAGTGGCAATTTTTAAAAATTTATTTATCAATTTATTTATGTTTTGATAACATAAATGAGGGTGCCATGGATCGATTCCTTATCAATTTATATTTCATTAAGAATTATGTTTCATTTTCAGCTGAAAAAGAGAAGAATGTTCCTTAGCTTTTCACTTTCAAATGGCAAGAATGAAATGTAAATGAGAAAGATTGTGGTGGAAAAATGAATTGAAAAGGTTATGTTATATTTGGCCTCTTTAGAATTCATTATAGTTCTTTATCGTCTTAATTTTAATTAAATGTTAACAAATTTACCACAAAAAACTTTTTGCAGAATATTTATTATGAAAGGAAAATTCCTTTGGCAACGTAATTCATTTTTAATTTTTAATAAATAGTTACTCTTAATAATAAAAATTTTTAAAAGATGAAAGAGAGTTTTAATTTCTTTAGAAAAATATAAATATTTTGTAAAGAATTTTTGAACATTTGAATAATTATTAATATTATAAAATTCTAATTTTATTACTTAGGTAGTTTTGATTTAGTTTGATTAAAGATTATTATGTGAATA
>SEYY01020952.1:0-37500 GCA_009176605.1 Armadillidium nasatum
ATTTTATATCTTATATTTTTTCAAACTTTACCTTAGGGTCTTACTTAAGTAAACCTGTTGAATCACTATTATGAATTAGAATATTTTATTTTTTAAATTTTTGTACTTTTTTTAAACTTTAACTATACAAAACTGTAATTTTTTGATTTTTTTTTTTTGAGAAAATGCATATAATCATTAATTTAAGTGAATGTTGGCTATTCTACTCCTTCCTTACAATTAAATAAACCTTATATCTAATTTTCTTAACCTTAAATTTCAGTGCTTTTGACCTCTTTACAAATTTTAGGAAACCCCGGCCCCGGCCCCGGCCCCGGCCAAATTTGGGTGACCCCGGCCCCGGCCCCGGCCCCGGCCAAATTCCAACCCCGGTCGGTTCCTAGTCCACTATGAAGTATTTTTCAATCTCTGTATTACTGTCAGATGCAAATATTTTGTAAACTTGTATCATATCCCCTCTGAGAAATCTCCTTTCAACTGAGAACATTCCTAACTCCTTCAACCTCTCTTCATAGCTCTTATTTTCAAAGCCAGAATTCACAATGTTAGGACTACTTGTTGACTCTAAGGTATACTTTTGTACTTTTTAAAACTTTTATACAAAATCTGTAATATTTTGAAATTTTTTTTTATAGAAAATGCATATAATCATTAATTGGTAATACTTTAATTGAAGGGGACCCAAATTTTTTTTCTACTTAGCCTAACTACGAAAACAAAATATGATTTATTTTTTTTATGATTAACCGGCGAATGACAAATGATTTTAATTAAAAAAAAAAATTTGAAATTAATGAAAATTATTTTCCTTCAAAATGCAATCACAAGATCTTTTAATATGGCAGAAATGCACACAATGACATAGTCCTATAAAGGTTGTCAGTGCTTTCATATTAAAGGGTTGCTATTATACTTTTTTTTGGTAATGTATAATTGATATATATATATATATATATATATAATATATATATATATATATATATATATATATAATATATATATATATATATATATATATATATAATATATATATATATATATATATATATATATATATATATATATATATATATATATTAATATATATATATATAGAGAGAGAGAGAGAGAAAGAGAGAGAGAGAGATAAAAAATATAAGAAAAAATTTTATCACCACCACTCATGGGTCGGGGGTACAGGGGGTAGAGCCCCCATATAGACAAATAATCGTGTGCCATGCATTTATGGTTTCATTGCTGTACTGCAATAATGCATATTATAATATAAATTGCAAATGCATGGAACACGAACGTTTACTAAGGGGCTCTCCCCCCATACCCACAACCCATGAGTGATGGTGATAAAATTTTAATTTATATTCCTCTTTTTCTCTCTCTCTCTCTCTCTTTATATATATATATATATATATATATATTATATATATATATATATATATATATATATATATATATATATATATATATATATATATATATATATATAGAAGAGAGAGAGAGAGAGAGAGAGAGAGAAAAGAGAGAGAGAGAGAGAGAGAGAGAGAGATAAAGAATATAAGTAAAAATTTTATCACCACCACTCATGGGTCAGGGGTACAAGGGGTAGAGCCCCCATATACACAAATAATCGTGTGCCATGCATTTATGATTTTATTGCTGTACTGCAATAATGCATATTATAATATAAGTTGCAAATGCATGGAACACGAACGATTGACTAAGGGGGGCTCCTCCCCCCGTACCCCCAACCCATGAGTGATGGTGATAAAATTTTAATTTATATTCCTCTTTTCTCTCTCTCTTTTATATATATATATATATATATATATATATATATATATATATATATATATATATATATATATATATATATATATATATTTATAAAATTTTAACTATTATTTCCATTTTTAGCTTCAACCTATTTTCAAATATTGCAACCTCATCAAAATATTGAAAGGAGAGTTTTATAATTTCGGCAGATAATATTCTGATATAATTATTCTTATTTTGTTTCAAATTTTTTTTTTTTTTAATTTGTATTTTTTTATTTTTTTTATTACAAAATAATTTGGCGTTCATCGATTAACCAAAAAAACATATTTCCTTTTCATAGTTACACTAAGAAAAAAAAAAAAAAAAAAAAAAAAAAATGGGCCCCTTTCACTAAGATTTTACCCATTAATTTAGGTGAATATTGGCTATTCTACTCCTTCCTTATAATTAAGTAAACCTTAATTAAATTTATATCTAATTTTCTTAACCTAAATTTCAGTGCTTTTAACCTCTTTACAAATTTTAGGCAATCCCAGCCCCACCAAATTTCCAGCCTCAGTTGGTCCCTATATATATATATATATATATATATATATATATATATATATATATATATTATATATATATATATATATATATATATATATATATATATATATATAAAACGAAGTTGAAGGACAAATATAACCTGATATTCAATTATTTTTGTAAAAATTTTGTACATGCTTCACATTGAGTAAAAAAAAAAAAAAACTTTTTTTTTTTAAAATCATTTTTCTCTTTTTAATATATTTTAATTACTTTTCCAATAAGTAAAAGTGTGTAAAATACATTTCAATATATTTTGACTTTACATTATTAATTTAGTGAAAATAGACACATTGTACTGGACGTATCAAATTCTTACCTATTTTGTCATTATATTTGCAATGTAGTAAAAATACTCAGATGTTGTGATAGACTATACTATTACCTTTGTCTTTGACCTTATTTTTATTTTTATTACATTTACTGTATTCTCTGTAAAAATTGTGAAATTGGTCAACAGGACACATCACTACAGAATTGCCTTAAAAAAATTTCTTCAGAGGCCATATGGGCCTAAAAATGTCCCAAACTTAAAATGTAAGGATGCAAAATAGGCATGGAGTATCTTAATTTGAACAATACAGTATTATTAATTTTTTTTTTTACAGCTTGTTATCCAATTAACGCTAAAATTAAAAGTTTATAAATAATAAGAGTCGACAATAATATTTAACTTAAAAATATTGAACAAAAACATCTGCTCATTAAAGACTACAAAACAAAGAAGTATTAAAACCCATTTGCTCTTAAAAATCTTTAACCAAATTCTGCATCACATGCGCAAATAAAATTGGGCCTATTTCTTCTCAAGTTTAGCCTAGAAATAGGAACAGAGCCTAAATTTTTCTGCAGTTCGCGGGCCGAGGTAGAGAATGACCGCTAAAAAAGTGTTAATTAACATGTTTTTGTTGTATCCAAGTTTTTAGGTTTATGGGACGAATTTCATGGGAAGAGCCATATTATAAAAATTTACAGCTCAGTTTTGATCGGTTTAAAAGTTTGAATTAAAAGTGAAATGTTGAATTAAGGGTACAATTGAATAATCTAGGACATTTGCTATGGTTGGTTTTGAAGTATAAAAACTGTTTATATGCTTTCACCAATTTATCTGTGTATATATTTTATCCTACTTATCTAGTGTATTATTTTGTCTATAATTTAAGTTCTCATTGATTGAAGTTTGTGGAGTCGTTGGTTTGTTTTTTGTATCGATATGTATTATTTTGTTGTTCAAAAACTGCTTCATAACACGCTCTCACTTTTAAAAATTCATGGTAAGGTCTAGTCGTCAAAAATGTAAGTTCATTCGCTTGTTTATCAAGTTCTCAAAATTCGAAGAAATAGGTATGAGTTATATATTTTCTTTTTTCTAATCTGTCTAACTGTCATATCTATTGCCTTCTACTCAAAAATATAACTGCTTAATGTTCTTAATTATATGGATTTCGTATAAGAAGGAACTTCAAGAAGAAAACCAACTTTTTGAAAAAGTTCAATAGTAAGTCTTCTCTCCTTTTTTAATTGTAAAATTAACTACGACCCTTCTCTTTCAGGTCTCATAATAAAAGCTCAAACCCAAGCTTTTATAGAAGCTCCCTAATATAAAATTTTTAAAACTGTTATATACAGTTCTATCTGCTTTAAGATTTCATTCATAATGGAGAAATTCTATTAAATTATCCATCATAGGTTAATAAAGCTGTTATTCATCACACATATCTTAGCATTTTTTCGATGTGGCATCACTGACGGGGTGCCATTTCTGGCACTTTTCAATATTTCGTAAAAATGTAAATTTTTTCGGGATAAGAATTCAAAGTTCAGAATTCAAGGTATACCTAGAATTCTGAACTCCATATATGAGGCAATTTTAATTTTACTTTTTCTCTCTATATTCCTTCAGTTAACTCTATTAATCAATATATACCTCTTATAGTAAGTTCTAATTGTTAATTATAATTCATAACCTATGGGAAGCAATCATCTTTTGAAAACCATAAATAGTAAGCTCGTTTACTTATTTCATTTAAACTAATTACGCTTTCTTTCAGATCAAAAGTTAAAAACTAACAAAATTCAGCTGTAAATTATAGTAGTGCAATTATATATTAAAGATCAGTGGAAGCAAATAGGAGATATATTTGAAAGATTAGAGTAGTTAAGTTCATAAATATATATATATATATATATATATATATATATATATATATATATATATATATATATATATATATATATATATATATATATATATTATATATATATATATATATATATATATATATATATATATATATATAAACAGGGGAGACAAGTAAACCATCGAAAGAAATAATGTTAGGAGGTGTCATAGAAAGTGAGATTTTCTGAATTGAGTTTTTTGAAGAGTTGAATTTCACAAGGTTGACAATTACATCTGGAATTTTTATATAAATCAGCAAAAATGGAATCGAAAAGTTTAAGACGAGAGACAATTCTAAATGCAAAAGGGGTAACAGATTTAAAATGAGAAGAGAGAAGAATGGATAGCATATGAATTAATCGAGTTAGACTAGCAGTTGAGAAGATAATTAGTGAAAAGTAAAAATAAGTAAAAGAAAAGATAAAATTAAGAGAAACACCAATACTGAAAGGAAAGGAAGATGTCGCCTCATCAACAGCAGTCAATATGGAACTATTAGAGAAAGTTAGAGATAAATATGCAAGTAAGAAAACCCATAGGAGATCAGGATAAACAGCAACGTATGTCACATCTGGTGAAATAGCCCCATATTCCTTAAGGGTAGAGGACCGTATATATGAGAAAGAAAAGTATATAACCAGTAGACTTCGAGTACCGAAAGTCGTATTCATCTGAAAAAAAGGGAAGTGAGATTTAAGAGGATAAGAAATAGAAGCGTATTCAGAGTCTAACCAGTCATTCCAGGGATTGTTAGCGCAGATTCGAAAAAGAGCTCCCCAATCAATTCGATTAAAGTCACAAACGATAAGCTTAGAGTAGGATGGAGATGTTGAAGAGAAAGCATGAAACTTTGAAAAAATATGGATGTTGTCAGATTTACCAACACGAGTGAAGACAGTGTATTTATAGAGAGGATTAATCAAGAATATTTAAGAATAAGTTGGGACGATTCGGAACGTGTGTAGATTTTCTAGAATTTTACCAGATAACTTAGAATGATGAATGATTCAGCCTCCTACCCTCCTGGATAAGTATGATCAGATGAGAGGACCCCAACCATTCAGTGTTGTGTACATTGAATTTTCCTAATATTTCCTAATATTTTCCTTATTTCCTAATATTTTTCCTAATATTTGGATAACTGAAAGTCTCGTGTGAAGTAGTTAATAAAATGAAAAAAGGCAGAAAAATGCCATTAGGGGCATATAAGTAAAAGCACAAGGTTATTGAAGGAGTAGTAAGAAAGATTTTAAGCCACAGAACATCAAAAGTTAGGAGACACGAGATTTTCAAGACGTGTTAGAAGGTTGTTAATATTTATGTAGGCAAAAGTTACACCTTCAGACGGAAACTACGAAATAAGTTACAGCTGAACATTAAAAGAATTATAGAAAATGAATTCTTAGTTTTTATACGAGTCTCAGACAAGGGAAAAATATTAGAGTGCGAGTTAGAGAGGTAATATTCCACAGATTTAAAAGCGGCTCGTAATCCAAGAATATAGGTAAAGTGTATAAAAAAGCAGTCATTAATTCTAATAATTGCGATCACTGTAAAAATGTTAAAAAATAAACTAAAAACTGATATATTCTAAATAATCTTCTCTCCAAAATATAGTTAGGTTACAGTGCTTAACATTTTAAAATCTAAATAAAAAGTTAAAATATATCCTACCAATACACTTGAAACCTAAATATCAAATTAACAAAACTAAAACGGTAAAAATTTTATAAGTTAAAACAAATATTGTATTTACCTTAAAAAGGACTAGCTTACTTCAGATAAACTTTAATTCAAAAATCTTAAAATACTAATTTTAATTAATTAAAAATACAAACTTTAAGACAAAAAAGCATGCCTCCAAAAAACTGCAACTAACTGGGTTTGGAGCACGTGACCTTTCGTTTTTCATGTGTTCTCAACTAAGGAAGTGAAAACATCCCCGTTTTCTAAAGATCAAACACTCAGCTCATTTATCTATCTACTAGAAGAAATTTCTATTCAATTTATCTTCAAAAGCATATGATTCAAACTTCTTATCCTTAATTAAAATTCTTGGTGTCTCTATAGTTTGTTGTAGTTTTTCGGAGGATCACGTTTCATTACGCTTCTGCGTATTTTAAATTTTCGATTCTCTTATTAAAAATTCTTCAGATCTCCATAGCTGCTTACTGCATGTCTTCACATATGGGGTAATTATTTTATGTTTAGAGTAGTTACACTCGCCAAATATACATAATAGCAATACTACAAAAACTTAAAACGATTATACATTAAATACGATAACCACGTGTATAATAATTAAACTAAATAAATTGAGTCAATATCGTTATGTTAATAATGTATGTAGTAGAAAAATTTTCGGAGTTGTACATCAAATGACGACATATAATGGATCTATAGAATCAAAATTAATTTTGTAATACAGGAAAACCCACTTCAAACAAATTGACTATTTTTATGATATGTAAATACTTATAAAACGGTCTTGTAGCCGGTAGCGGAGGAAAGCAACAAATAAATGAAATGGTACCACAGTTTAGACTTCTAATATATCCCAGTCTATAAATTTTAATTAGACATCATACTCAAAATGCGTACAGAGAGGATCAATAATTATATACAACCACTCTTTCAATTTTCTATGTTTATTTTTCCTCTTTGACAAGCAAACTGTTGTCGCAGATATCTTTTCATTTTCCTATTTGACAATCTAATTTTGGTTCGAATACTACTATTAAAATTTCGATCTATACAGGAATTTTAAAATATTTCAATGAAACTTATTAAGGATATAGAATTTACTAGTTGTACTTGTTAGTGTATGTTTACTGAGTTAAATTCTATCATTCGAATCTAGGCTTTAGTCATAAAACTTTGTTTATATATAATATATATATATATATATATATATATATATATATATATATATATATATATATATATATATATATATATATATATATATATATATATATATATATATATATATATATATATATATATATATATATATATATATATATATATATATATATATATATATATATATATATATATAGAAAAGAAGAAGCAACATTACGAACATTTTTCCTTTTGTATCAACTTTTATATAGTACATAAAGGTACAGTAAAACCATAAAGAAACGTTAATTTTACTTCTTTTTTTTTGTAAAATAAATATTAAAATACAAAAAATCGAAAACTAAAATGCTTTTGTAGAGATTATTAAGGCAAGTATTTTATATTTATTATTATTTTTTTGAAAACCTTTTAACTTTAGAAGTCTATACGTAACAGCACAAAATAAAAGTGCCCAATTCAACGTCTACTCCTACAAG
This sequence comes from Armadillidium nasatum, assembly GCA_009176605.1. Classification (NCBI taxonomy): domain Eukaryota; kingdom Metazoa; phylum Arthropoda; class Malacostraca; order Isopoda; family Armadillidiidae; genus Armadillidium; species Armadillidium nasatum. Next base: position 7,885 of record SEYY01020952.1, read on the forward strand.
GAGTTCTTTGCAACTCATCTTTACTTAAACTATAATATGGCAACGCAGGAAAGGATCCTTAAGATAAATAAAAATACTTCTTAAATAACCTAATCAGTTATTTAAAAGCGCTTCACTTATAAAATCCCAATTGTAAAATATAAAATTATTATTGCAACATAGTAAAGCGTATACATTAGTAATTCACAACTTTTAAAGTTTAACAATAAAAATAGCTAAGCCATTATTTACAAAAAAAAAAAAAAAAAAATTTCTTAACAGCATATTCGTACTTGTAAAATCACATGTTATACGGATACAAAATTGAATCTAAAAATAAAAAATATTTTAATAAAATTTTTTAATAAGCAATGCGATTATTAAGTTTTTACCACTCTTACATAAAGTTCTTGTCCACTGTCACAAAACTTGATATAATTTAACTTCTGAAGTTTCTGTCTGAAAGTCGAAAGGTGCTGTTATGTTTGGATCATGTGGATTTACTTCGCGCACCCACTCTTCTAATCTAAATCCAACCTAGTCAATTTCAAACAAAAACAAAGTATTACTCATCAGAAAAAAAGTATTGTTTAAGGTATAATAATACAAACAACACTATTTTTTATTAACTAATCTTTTTTTTTTTTTTTTTAAATGAATGAAAATAAATCATTGTCAACAGCCAATACAGAATATACAGTGATCTTCTTCAGACAACCAAAATATTACTTTTTCTTTAAGGAAAAAGTTCACATCTCACGCGCAATACCATATTCAATAATAGGAACTTTTTTTTAGATAGTATATACCTAGGATTCGCAAATGGGAACGAACCGGAGCCCTCAAGCACGCGAGGCAATCACTCTACCATTTGTGCCAGGGTACAAACTTTGGTATTTCAGTGTATATATATATATATATATATATATATATATATATATATATATATATATATATATATATATATATATATATATATATATATATATATATATATATATATATATATATATATATATATATATATATATATATATATATATATATATATAATATATATATATATATATATATATATATATATACTATATATATATATATATATATATATATATATATATATATATATATATATATATTATATATATATAATATATAATATATATATATATATATATATATATATATACATAAATAAAATATCCCGCAAGATACAGGGAGGTGTCTGCTGCAGAAACTTCATATTCCTGCAACCGTACGTGGGAAGAAATACTGGCAAAAAAGGAGTTCCCAGCCATGGGAAGAATTATTCAATTGTCCTGACTTTAATATAATATATATATTATATATATATATATATATATATTATATTGATATATATATATATATATATATATATATATATATATATAAATATATATATATACTATTAATATATAATATAAAATATATATATATATATATATATATATATATATATATATATATATATATATTATATATTATATATATATAATATATATATATATATATATATAGTTAAATATAATTAATATAATTTTGGAATAGGATTATATTTGAATATTTAATAATAAAATATAATATATTTTAAATATATATATATATTATATATATATATATATATATATATATATATATATATTATATATATATATATATATATATATATATATATATATATATATATATATATATATATATAATATATATATATATATATATATATATATTTACTTACTTTACTTTTTTACCCCTTGGACCTTCCTCACTGGAAGGGCCACACTGCCTTTAGGAAATCCGCGACGGCAGCCGGCCGTGTCCAAAGGTCTCTCAGAGAGGTGATGTGATGGAGGGTTCTGTGTTGTGTAAGGGAGGGGCATCTCAGAAGGAGATATTCTGTTGTGTCTGGTTCTTGCATACATCTTTGACATATTGGGGATAGTGTGTTTTGTATATTGAATGTATGTTTGTATGCTTGTAGGTTAGGGTGGTGGCCTGACCTTAATCTGGATAGGGTAATTTGGGTTTTGCGTGGTAATGTGTTTTGTGTATTTGCTATGTCGGGGGGTTGTTCGTTGAGAAGATGATTTGGTTGGCGGGTGTTGAGATAATTTTGTGTTATGATGGTGTGTATGTGTTTGATTAGTGTGTGTTGTTTGCAGTAGGTGGAATGGTTCTGAATATGTTACTGTAGTATGGGGCAGGGGATGATGAAGGTAATTTTAGACGGTGTCTTGTGTGGTCTTGTAGGGTATAGTGACAGGGGTGTGATATGTCTAGGGTGTTTGTGTAGAATTGGGTTCCTATCATGTCAAGGTGAATACGGATCGGGAGTATTTTTGTTTCTTCGTGTAAATGCTGAATTGGAGTGGTTCTAGTGCAACCTGTGATAATTCGAAGAGCGGTATTTTGTTTTTTTTGTAACTTCTATGTCTGAGGGTGAGGTGGCAGGGTACCAGGCTGGAGATGCGTAATTAAGTGTAGGTCTGATGAACTGTTTGTATGCTATGATGAGGGTGGTTAGTTCGTTACTGAAATTGTTATGTGACAGTGTTCAAATGATGTTTAATTTCCTGTTTGCAGTGTTGGTTATGTTTTCGATGTGTTTTGAGAAGGTGAAGTGTGTGTCATATGTGAGGCCTAGGATCTTTGGAAATTTGTTTAAAGGAATGAGGGTATTATTTAGTTTTACTTGGGGGTGGAGGGAAGATTGGTGTCTGTCGGTAGTAATAAGAGTAATTGAGGATTTTTCGGGGAAAGCTGTCATTCTGTTTGATTTTAGCCAAGTTTCCAGTTGTTGGATGTATGATTGAGTGAGTGTGGTGGCTGTGGGTATGGAGGGGTTTTGTATTGTGATGGATATGTCGTCGGCGTATGTTATTAGTTTTATGTCTGGTGTTTGTGGGGTGGGTAGGTCTGCTGTGTACAGGTTAAATAATAGAGGGGATAGGATGGCTCCCTGTGGGACACCATTTCTTAGTTTTACTGTTTTTGAAAGATGGTTTTTGTTGGAGACTTGAGCTGTACGATCGGAGAGGAAGTTGGAAATCCATTTTTTATAATTGTTGGGTATGGGTGAATGTAGGATTTTTTGTATGAGGTTATGTTTAGGGACTGTATCAAATGCTTTGTTGATGTCGATGGCAATGAGTATGGTCCTGTGGGATGGTTTTTTGTTCAGGCCATTTATTATGTTTTGCGAGATAGTGGTGAGGGCCGTGGTGGTTAAGTGGGATTTCCTGAATCTGTGTTGAAATTGTGGGGTTTGCATGAGTGGTTGGATTTTTGAATGAATGAGTTTTTCTAAGAGTTTGCATAGTGTTGATAGGAGGGAGATCGGGCGGTATGAAGATGGGAGGTTTGGGTCTTTCCTGGGTTTTAGTTTGGGGGTAATTATTGCCTTCTTCCATATTGCGGGGATGAAGTTGTATGTGTATGATTTGTTGTATATTTGGGTTAAGTATGTTGTGGCTATGGGTCCTAGGTGTTTTAGGTGTAAATTTGAGATGTTATCTGGGCCTGTAGCTGGGGAATTTTTGAGTGTTTTGATTCCCTGGGTAGTGTCCTGGTGAGAGAAGGGGGGGTTTGGATTGTGTTCTAAGTGTGTGTTTGAGCTATATATATATATATATATATATATATATATATATATATATATATATATATATATATATATATATATATATATATATATATATATATATACATATATATAATATATATAATGCAAAAATGTGGATAGATGCAGCAAACCATAGGGCAGTTCTTTGGAATGATATTGATCTATTACATACCTTAAATCTGATTGAGAAAATAGATGCAAAGATAGGAAATAATGTTTTAAATAAACTTTTACAACACCTTTAGTATCTTTCGGAAGAATTAATTGCACTTTCATTGTTTAATGCAAAAGTGTCAAAAAAATTTTTTTAAAAATTGTCACTGCGATCATAGATGGAGCTTTCGGAAGTGGAGAATCTAAATGCCCAACTCCAAAGAAGATTACAATTCCAAAGAAATCAAGTTCCAACTGCGAGTTACAAGACTTTGCAACACTACGGACAATTGCTTTTTTTTTCAGAAGTAGAATATTGATACAGCAGTTTTAAACACACACCCTGAAACTATGGCTAGAATGAGATGATTATCAGAAAGGAGTATCCATTATAACAGCAATATCAGTTACCAATGATTTTGCAGAGCGAGGAGTCACATTAATCCAAGAATATAATAAAACATGAACAAAGAATGAAGAGCAACTCCAATTCATACTCCAAGTAGTAGCAGAACACAGAAAACTATTCCCACATAGTAAGAGTATTGGGGCAAATCAGGTAACAATGAATAGTTAGCAGCTATGAAACCACCGCCATGAGCGGTTAATAATTCTATGGGAGGGGGATCTGGACTATTGCTCTCAGGATAAAACTTTGACGATGAAGTGCAATATGTTCTAATTCATCAATTCTTTAAATATTTTAAACATAGGGTTTTTACTACCATAGCAACCTATTCGGAAGGTAATAGTGACTTTTTTTTAAAAAAATTTTAAAAAAAAAAAAAATTCACAAGTTTTATATATATATATATATATATATATATATATATATATATATATATATATATATATATATATATATATATATATATATATATATATATATATATATATATATATATATATATAAACTTACATCAAGATATCTGAGTGAATCTTGCAATGATGGAATAGTAACAAGAAGCGATCCTTTCTTCGTATTTGTTCTCAAAAGTCTCCAAATTCCTACTTGAATTACTGGAGAGATAAAAAACTCAAAAACATTGTTCATAACAATAACATCAGCAGCTTTAACAACCTCCACTTGTTCCATAACATCACCAGGAATCACTTGAATTCTATCCTAGTCATATATATATATATATATATATATATATATATATATATATATATATATATATATATATATATATATATATATATATATATATATATATATATATATATATATATATATATAATAAAAAAATAAAAAAAAAAAAAAAAAAAAAAAAAAAAAATAATAATATATATATATATATATATATATATATATATATATATATATATATATATATATATATATATATATATATATATATATATATATATATATATATATATAAACAAAGGAACGTACTAAAACGCCAAAACAACCCCACACAACTCACCAAAACACAATTAGAAACCCTAAACAATCAAATATCAACCCTAATAAAAACTCACACAACTAACAACTACCAAAACTTCCTCATCAAAAACTTGGACAACACAAACAGCAAAAGAGTCTGGAAAACAATCCACACAATTCACAACGCAAAAAACAACCCTCTTCACACTCACGAAACTCCAACCAATCCCACTACACAAACCCCTTTAACTCCCAAACAACACATCAACCTACTAGCCACACACTTCGCTAAACAAAGTAGCTTACCTACCCACCCAAAACAGAAAAATAATCAAAAAACTGAAAAAGCTACACAACAACCATAACAACCTAAACGCCATTACACCCACAAACACTCAAAACACCATTAAATCTATCAAAAACTCTCCAGCAACAGGACCAGACAACATATCAAATATTCACCTAAAACACCTATCCATCCACACAATCACATACATAACCTCCATCTTCAACAAATCCATCCAACTCAACTATATCCCTCCCCTATGGAAAAAAGCATTAATCATCCCTAAACTAAAACCCGGCAAAGACCCTTCAAACCCCTCCTCTTACCGCCCAATCTCCTTATTATCCACCATCTCAAAACTTCCTTGAAAAACTAATCCTAAATTCTATCCTCCAATTCATCCCACAACAAAACTTCCAACACGGGTTCAAACCCAACCATTCCACCACCACTGCACTTACCAACATCATCCAACCTATAATAAACGGACTAAACCATAAGCCACATCACAAAACTATATTAATAGCAATTGACATAAACAAAGCCTTCGATACTGTCCCGAGACATAATCTTATCCATAAAATCCTCCAATCCAACATCACAACAAATACTAAGAAATGGCTATCCAACTTCCTATCAGGCAGAACCGCCCAAATACAACAAAACGGCCATAAATCACGTACCATCAACATAAAGAACGGAGTTCCCCAAGGAGCCATACTCTCCCCCACCCTATTCAACCTATACACAGCAGACCTCCCACAACCCCAAACAGCTTCCACCCACATCACTACATACGCCGACGACATAACTATTGCCACCACTCACGAAGACCTCTCCACCGCAACAACACTCACACAAGACTACCTAACACAACTCCAAACTTGGCTAGTAGAAAACAGGATGACGGCATCACCAAACAAATCCTCCATAACCCTCATAACAACAGACAAACACTTATCCAACACCTACCCACAAGTCCTACTAAACAACACCCCCATACCCTTCAACAAATCCCCAAAGATTCTCGGCCTAACATTTGACACTCACCTCACTTTCTCCAAACACATTCAAAATACTACCACAGCCGCAAACCAGAAAACTCAACATCCTCAAAACAGTGGCCAACACTGACATACACAACAACATACAAACCTCAATTGCAATCTACAAACAATTTATACGCCCCACCATCAACTATGCCTCCCCCATCTGGCACCCTCTGCTCTCCGACAAAAACTTAACGACACTCCAAATAACACAAAATAAAGCCCTTCGCACCATCACCGGCTGCACACCCACACAACCCCTCAACAACACCTTCATAACGAAACCAAGATACTACCTATAAGGAACCACCTCGAAATGATAGGCACCCAATTCTATGCAAAAACCCGTCTACCCACACACCCATGTCACAAAACTCTCCTCCAACCTACCAATCAAAGACTTAAACAACCTCCATCGTCCACCGGAGCCTTTTACAAACGGATCCTAAATCACATTCCCCCTCCTCCCCCCAATACCACAACAACCAAACATATACACACTCAACTTACACATTCATATATGATCAACAGACCTCCAAACAGCATCCTTAACGAACCCCCTCCCGAAATAAACACCGACTCCAACAACCTCCCAAGACACTTACAAATCTCACTAGCAAGATTGAGATGCGGGCACCACCCAAACTTACAACATTACAAACACAATTTCAATTTAAACCAGGCAACATCTTCCACTTGTACCAGATGCAAAAGGGCCCCGGAGACCGTAGATCACTTTCTTTTAGACTGTCCCTCCAACTGTCGCCCCAAAATCTTCTGGGGCATCACTTCTTTGAAAGATCTCTGGACGAGACCGACTGCGGCGGGAGGCTTCATTAGCGAAGTGTGGCCGCCTCAACAAGGGGTGGTCAGGGGGTGAGAAGGTAAAAAAAAAAAAAAAAAGGTATATATATATATATATATATATATATATATATATATATATATATATATATATATATATATATATATATATATATATATATATATATATATATATATATATATATATATATATATATATATATATTTAAATAATATTGACTCAACCCTATCCAAGAGACGGGTGAAACCTGAGCCACCCCAGATATTTTTTTCTTTATGTGAAGGCCAAGGATGTTTATACTGTCAACAGGAGAGACGGGAGAGCTATCGAAATAGAAAAGTTAAAAGGTGTCTGCGAGAAGGAGATTTCAAGAAGTTGCGTTTTTAAAGAGTTGAAATTCACTTGGTTGATACGACCCCACTGGGAAATTCTATTCAGTTCAAGAAGAATGGAATTGGAAAGAAGAAGAGAGGCAATACTATACAATACAAAGAAAAAGTAAAAGGGGTGAATATTTTAAAATATTTTATAATTATGATGGAAAAGGGGGGAGAAAAAAAAAAAAAAAAAAAATTGACTTACTTGAAACTGATGTTTACTAATAATACTCTGTTGAACCTGACACAGGTCACCATTCAATTCAATTCCAATTATTCTCTTGCATTTTGTATAAACATAAGCCTATAAAAAGAATGAAAATTAGTGAAAAATAAAAAATAAATAAATAAAAAATTACATCCACCAAATTGGCTTAAATTTAACATAATTATTCAAAAAATTTTGGGTATTACCTACTCAAAGAGGAAATATTAATTTGTTCTAATATTTGACATACCTAGATCAAACACTATAGGAAGAGTAAAAATAAAAGTTAGAGGAGTGATATCAAGACAAACTTTTTCAAACAACTTGGCCATCCAAACATCTTCCCTGGATGAAACCACTACTATACCTACTAGTAAAAATTAGTTTTTTTTATTATACTCTTAATTAAAATAAATTTATTTTACCGTGAAGAAAATCATGTTTCACTTACTCCATATAAAACTGCTCCTAATCGTGATCCAATATCTAATAAAGTAGCTTCTTCTGGTAATGGAGGTAGAAGAGCTCTGAATACGTATGCTAGTCTTTCCCTTGATATAGAATGGCTAATATAAGCTACAAAATAACGGAAGAGCTTTAAAACTACTTATAAAATTTAATTTTTCAGTCCTAAAGTATATCACTAACATGAATAAAATTTTTTTTCTGTTCACAAGATATTTCAGTGGTTACGATAAGTTTTCAAAAACTATAAAATAATGGACAATTGTTTATTTAAGGAAATTACACTAAAAAAAAAATAAAAAAAATACAAATAACATGATGTGTTACCTACTTATCGGTTGAGTATTGTGAGAGGAACAATCCACACAATAATTTCTTGCCAGTTCTCCAGTATCACAGAGTTCATCGACCATGTCTTCATCATAAAGAAAAGCATCTACATGTAGTGTGTGCAATGGATCGCAGTCTGCATTCTATATTTTATGAATATATATATATATATATATATATATATATATATATATATATATATATATATATATATATATATATATATATATATATATATATATATATATATTATATATATATATATATATATATATATATATATATATATAATTTTTCAGTTCCTGCCAGAACTGAAATTAGCTGAAATTCACAAAAAAAAATTCTGCTGGAACCGGAATTTCTACAAACTTTAACTATAAAGAAATGCAAAAACAAAATTTTTCTATATAACTTTCAACATTTTATATATATATATATATATATATATATATATATATATATATATATATATATATATATATATATATATATATATATATATATATATATATATATATATATAGTGCGTCTACTAAGTATTAGAACTACTGTCATTACATCCTCTAAAGTGAAAGAATGTTTTGCTTTACCTGTTAACCTTATACATACATGCCTCCTACATCAATACAACTCTTGACATGGCTGCACAAATGGCGAATAACGTCGTGGAAGTCTGCAGGCTCATACCTGTGTAATTCAGGTGTCACGTTAGTTTGAATATCCCCAACACTAAAGAAAAGACGCCCCATCATGCTTATATATAAAATAAGCGGCGGGATCCAGGTCTGGTGAATACGGCAGGTGGTGAAGTACTTTGACGCTGCTTTGCTCGCGAGAACGTTATCGTTCAACAAGAACCAGTCAACAGATTGGACCAGTCGATCTCTGCTAATATTCAGTTCCAATGCTATCTTTCTTAATGACAAATGACGGTTTTCACGCAACATTTGCCTACCTACTCAATGTTGGTGTCTGTTCAAGATGTCTTGGGCCGATCTGCACTCGGGTTGCCTTCGACATGTTGCCGACCATCTTAAAACATTCTATACCAAAGGAAAATATTAGAGCGCGTTAATGCTTCATCTTCATAAGCTACAAGCACCATTTCGACTGTTTCCAATGCACTCTTCTTGACTTTCCTACAGACTTTATTGCAACACGTTGTCCCAAACTACTTTCCGTGACAAACGATGTTTACACCACTACATTCAGTAATGCACTGCGGGAACACCGATCGAGGTACGACCCCGGAACTTCGTATGGAACATGTTCAAACATGGACATATTCACTCACAAACGGAAGCGTTTGCATGCGCTCGTTACATGTTTTGACAGATCCTGTCTTAATGTTTAGTAGACGCACTGTGTGAATATATATATATGGATATATATATATATATATATATATATATATATATATATATATATATATATATATATATATATATATATATATATATATATATATATATATATATATATATATATAGGAACCGACCGGGGCCCCGGCCCCGGCCCCGGCCCCGGCCAACCCCGGCCATTTTTACTGACCCCGGCCCCGGCTAAAAATCAGGGAAAACCGGGGTTGCCGGCCGGGGTTAAAATGGCAAATTATACAAAAAAAAATTTTCTTTTTTTTATTTTCAGCAGATTCTGCTGAAACTTTCAGTGTATATAGATTTTTTACCGGTAAGAAAAGTCCATTTCTAGCGTTTTTCCGAGTCTATTACGGTTAAAAAAATTTTTTTTTTTTGTGGAAATTTTACCCTTTTTCAATAGAATGGTGGTGCCAAACCACTTTTTATAATGAGCTGAAAGTTGGACTATTTATTCAAAATTATATGGGCTACAAAAGCCTCTAATAGACTTTTGTTTCCAGAGTTATAGAAAAAATGTTATAAGCCAAAAACTGACCAACTATAGAAAAAAAAATTTTTGAACTAAAAAAATCCACCTTTTCAGACAAAATCTTTTTTTTAAAAATACAACTATAACATTTCCTATTTTTGGTGTGTATAGAGGAGGGGTGGGGCTACAAATTCCTCTATGTACTTTATTCGATGAGATTCGTTGGTTTTGAGATATAGCCTTCAAAAAGGTCTATTTTTGGCCAAATTTCAAAAATTCCCAAAGTTTGAGGGGCTATATCTCGCTTCAAACAAAGGGCATTTAAAAATGCACTAAATAAAAATTGTTGCCCTGTTCCTCTTCTAAACAATATTCACAAATAAAAAAAAAATAGTAGGTAGCATTTTTTTTTTTAAATAATTTTTTCCTCCAGAAGGGTACGATTTTTGCAAAAAAAAAATTTCTAGACGTGATATTAAAAATCTATTCCCACCAATGCAAGAAATTGGGGCAAAGGTATTCAGTTAAATTTTCAGCTCATGTGGACCAGTGGTTTGACCCAGTTATTCATTTTTTTCAACTTTGGGTCCAAATAAGTTCCAAACCGTTATAGACTCAAAAAAATGCTCGAAATCAACTCAGAACTTCGTGAAAAAATTCACATATTTTGAAAATTTCAGCTCAATCATTCAAATAATAAACAAAAATTTCAAACAAAATATAAGAAAAATTAAGATTTTTTTCTTTTCTGTTTCTTTTGACCGCTCCTTTTCTGCTAGTGAATGTTCATCTTTGTGTTTTGATTTTAGATACTCCAAAAAGATTTGGTTGAAATTTTTTTTACTTGTAGCACCCGGAGGTTCTCTTCTAATTTTCTGACTGCAGATGTTACATTTAGCTATTTCGAGCCTATCCTGAAACATTGTAAAGTATTCAAATACTGCAGAAGCTGATCTTTTAGCCATATTGACTGAAAGTATAAACAAAATAATAATTTTTAAATAATGCAGCTAAATGATACAAGTTTGATACATAGCAATAAAATAACAATGATATGTATAAATACAGGTTAAATTGATAATTTTATATCTTACATTTTTTCAAACTTTACCTTTGGGTCTTACCTAGGTAAACGTGTTAAATCACTATTATGAATTAGAATAATTTTTTTTTTAATTTTTGTACTTTTTTTTAAACTTTAACTATACAAAACTGTAATTTTCTGATTTTTTTTTTAGAGAAAATGCATGTAATCATTAATTTAAGTGAATGTTGGCTATTCTACTCCTTCCTTACAATTAAATAAACCTTATATCTAATTTTCTTAACCTAAAATTTCAGTGCTTTTGACCTCTTTACAAATTTTAGGAAACCCCGGCCATAACCCCGGCCATAACCCCGGCCCCGGCCAAATTTGGGTGACCCCGGCCCCGGCCAAATTCCAGCCCCGGTCGGTTTCCTATATATATATATATATATATATATATATATATATATATATATATATATATATATATATATATATATATATATATATATATATATATATATATATATATATATATAAAGAATTTATAGAATGTGTTTATTTTTTATTTACAGTTTAGTGTTTAAAGATATTTTACTTATAAATATATATTGGGGCCTATATCTTATGGGTTATACAAAATAAAATTATTTCAGGAAATTTTTTATCAAAGTAGATTAGTATTTCCAGTTCCGGATGGAATTTTTCAAAATTCCAGCTGGAACTGGAGCTGGAAAAATAATTCCAGCTGGAACGGAATTCTGGTACACCTCTAATATATATATTCAAAATATTTGATACTTACTTCACCGACAGTCGGAAAAGTAATTTGCTCTGAAGGAAATATAGCATTAAGGGGCACAATTTCCCGAAGGTCATCAGCAATCTTACGTAACTTGCCATCACTTCCATTAAATTCTAACTGAGGTCCAGGATGAAGAGGAGGAGTTAAATTTTGAGATAAAAGATGAAGTGGGGGTGCTGAAACATATATTTCAAACAATTAATATTTATGGTTAATAATATTGTTCATAATAATATGGTACTCTTGACAGGTATAACAAGAACCAGTTATTTTGTACCTGATTTGAGAAAAATATTAATACATTAAGTGCATATCTGTAACTGTTATAACAAAAAATTACAAGGATTAATAAAAATATAAGGCATCATGATTAAGAAAAATGTCCATACATTTTCTACTTCTAGTAACTTTAACAGCCTTGACATAGCTTATATTCAAATGAAAGCTACAAAATTTTTAATTAGGTAGCTTAATTGTTACATAATTAAAAAAAAAATTTTTTTTTTTATATGGCCAGTAGTGTCTAAAAATTGTGTGTGAGAATTAAATACAAATGTTTACAGGCTTTCAGGACTTAAATTTTGAGATTTCCATTTAAAAATATATAGTTTTGAAAATGAGAGCAATAGGGATAGGTTTCAGGAACCGAGGATGTTTTCAGTCTGTGAAAAGAAATTTCTAAGAAGGAATAAAATTCATGGAGACTGGTAACTATAATTTAATGTTAGATTAATATTAATTTATTAAACATGAATGTGAACAATAAAGTAGGCTTACCTTATCTATCAAATAATGAGTGCTTGAGGTTAATATGTAACTTTATGGTAAGGTTATATTATTTACTATAGTATTTATATTATACAAAACATATTAACAAACCTCCTCTAATCCAGGTTTCATCAACCCATGAAAGAAATGCCTTCTGAGCTTCTATTTGTGTTAATTGTTGCATTACTGAAATAAAAACATCTTGAGCAGCTTTCAAATCCATTATTTTATTATTAGGTATCTTATTAATTTAATAAATAATTTATAAATAGAGTTCTGACATCAATTAAATTTAATTTTACAAAATTCAAAAGCAATTAATCTGTAAAAATAAAAATATTGTAGTTTAAGAATTTTATTAATTATAGTAGTAACAATGGGCTCTCATATATATATATATATATATATATATATATATATATATATATATATATATATATATATATATATATATATATATATATATATATATATATATATATATATATATATATATATATATATACTGGCTTTTCAAATTTTCATATGTGTTCTAAATTCTAACTAGTATAATAAATTATAAATAAAATGCTGGTTAAATATTTTTTTTTTTTTGACTGCTTAAAACATGTCTTAAAAAAAGTTTTACCTGGGCTATTATGGATTTTTAATGTAAATTTTAATTGCAAATACAATTAGACAGAAAAAAAATATAGGATGATTTAATACACTATATAAATTATTTTTAATATATACCCTAATATGTTTATTTCTTATCTATTCTTTCTCATTTTAAAGACAATAACCAAATTATTTGCTAACACAAATATCTACATAACTTGCAAATACATTACTCAGAATGCACAATATATCTCCTAAACTTGCTAATATTAAACAACAATCCAATGACAATTCAGGAAACAAAAGCAACATATACTCCATATATGATGAACTTTTTGATCACTGACAGAGTCGATGCTATGTCTCAAAAGGGTTATTGAGGGGCCCAAACTTGTGCACAACATTCAATACTGACCTAACATAATTATTATACAGTTTACTTACACGTCCCAATATACTGTGTTTGAAAGTATGCAAGTCAAAGAAAGTTGGGAAAACAGAGTGCATGTTCTAGACTTTAAAAGTAGAGTACATATAAGACTAGGGAATGACTGGGGCTGGAATTCTGCCAGGGCCAGGGTCTCCCAAATTTTGCTGGGGCAGTCTAAAATTTGTGAAGAGGTCAAAAGCACAGAAATTTTAGTCTAAGAAAATTAGATATAATTTTAGTTGAGATTTATTTAATTATAAGGAAGGAGTAGAGTAGTCAACAATTCATTCAAATATGCATTTTCTCAAAAAAAAAAAAAAAAAAAAAAAAATTACAGATTTTGTATAATAAAAGTTTTAAAAAAAGGACAAAAATTTTTGAAATAGTGATTCAAAAGGTTTACTTAGGTAAGACCCTACTTTATGGCTTAAACTCTTTTGCATTTCTACTACTAAATTTATTTGTTCTGTCTATTTCTCAACTAATTCTACCGACTATAAAAAATTCTTCCACTATTTAAACTCAAAATAGAGCACATTCTTTCTTCTTCTTCTTTCTCTGAAATCATCTTAGGTGATTTCAATGTTCAGCACCACTAATGGCTTTCATTTAGTTCTCATGATCCAGCTGGTGAACTAGCCTAACAAAATGTCACCATAATCCAATATTAACTCTCATAAAATAAAATTTTGCTTAAATTTTATTTAATGAATTAACAGAATACTACTTAAAATTTCCAGAAGTAAAAAAAAAATATTGTTGATTCAATACTAAAGGTAAAATATCGATATTTCAATATATCAGCTTTAAAAATATAAAAATATTTTTTGATACTATTGGAAGAAAATATCGATATCAATATATATATAGGAACTCTTTTGACTTCCCTATATACTAGTAGTTACTATATGGGTAATATTTAGAGTCTTTTAGATTCTTTTTCTAAATATTATCTGACAACTTTGCTTATAATTTTTAGAACATATATATGTTACATACATGTCTTTAGATGACTTTTAAGTTTGTTCTATACGCCTATACCAATAACATTTTTAAGGAAATTAATTTTTTTTTGATAGGCCTATACTGTGAGAAGCATGTAAAGCTTCCAAAAGTAAAAAGCATAGGCCTATATTGTATTATTCTGGTTGGGCGATTTTGAATGATGTATTTTTGCTTGTTAATGCATATCTTTAGCTTTATCGTCTCTTAATTTGAAGCATGCATTATGCATGTTTTATGTCTATAGACTTTGGTGGCCGAAGTTTAATTAGAATATTAATAGCAGATTGTAATTTTTTTTTATTAGCTTTTCAAAGTTTTAATTTTTGGGTTTACTTTAGAAAAGTCAAATAAGCAGACTGACATATTAATAGTTGGCAATCCCAAATATAGTATTCAGATAAAACTGTCACAGGAAAAAGTGGAAAGGTAGGCGTGCTTGCTATGCAGGGACAAATACTATGGGTAATAGTTTAGTCCATCACTACATCTCTTTATTTTTAAACTAGGTATTTGAAAATATGGCAAAGTATCTTTCCATGGAACATCATTTTATTTTTCTTAATATATCTAAACTCCAAAGATGAATTGGGTAATTATAGCGTTCACAGTAGTGGATATTTTCGTACAAGACCATGTTGCTGAAAATATCAAAATACCTACGTGTTGCGAGTTTGGCTAGAACTACGCATAGGAATTTGAAACTAACAATATAGCCTACGAATTTTCATTATAAGGTTGCTAGATCACTGGCGTTACAAAAATTTATTAAAAAATAAAAAAATATTAAAAAACTTTATATAATATATATATATATATATATATATATATATATATATATATATATATATATATATATATATATATATATATATGATCAACAGACCTCCAAACAGCATCCTCAACGAACCCCCTCCCAAAATAAACCCCGATTCCAACAACCTCCCAAGACACTTACAAATCTCACTAGCAAGATTGAGATGCGGGCACCACTCAAACTTACAACATTACAAACACAATTTCAATTTAAACCAGGCAACATCTTCCACTTGTACCAGATGCAAAAGGGCCCCGGAGACCGTAGATCACTTTCTTTTACACTGTCCCTCCAACTGTCGCCCCAAAATCTTCTGGGGCATCACTTCTCTGAAAGATCTCTGGATGAGACCGACTGCGGCAGGAGGCTTCATTAGCGAAGTGTGGCCGCCTCAACAGGGGTGAGAAGGTAAAAAAAAAAAAAAGGTATATATATATATATCACTATAAATGGTATATAATATATATATATATATATATATATATATATATATATATATATATATATATTATATATATATATATATATATATAGTAAAGAGGTGGCCATTAAGCGTAGTTAGCAAAGAGTGGTGTTTGGGTAGGTTAGGTCTATATGCTGGCCATTAGGTGTAGTTTTACCCTTTACAGTCCAGGTTAGGTTAAGTTGAACGTTTATTAATCAAACAAACTAGTTTGTAGTAGTTAGTAGGGTAAAACTACTACTAACAACCAGCAAATAGACCTAACCTACCCAAATACCACTCTGCTATCTCCTTACAATATATAAAAATAAAAAAAAATAAAAATTTAATATATATATATATATAATTTTTAATTTTTTAATTTTTATTTTTAAATTTTTTTTTGTAACTCCAATGATCTAGCAACCTTGTTGTAATGGAAATTTGTTGGCTATGTTGTTAGTTTCAAATTCCTATGCGTAGTTCCAGCCAAACTCGCAATGCATAGGTATATTGTTATTTTCAGCAACCTGGTCTTGTATGAAAATATCAACTACTGTGAACGCTATAATTACCCAATTCATCATTGGAGTTTAGATATATTAAGAAAAATAAAATGTTCCATGGAAAGATACTTTTTGCCATATTTTCAAACACCCTAGTTTAAAAATAGAGATGTAGTGATAGACTAAATTATTAACCATAGTATTTGTCCCTGCATAGCAATCACACCTACCTTTACATTTTTTTCCTGTGACAGTTTTATCTGAATATCATATTTGGGATTGCCAACTATTTATATGTTAGTCCGCTCATTTGACTTTTCTAAAGTAAACCCAAAAATTAAAACTTTGAAAAGCTAACAAAAAAAATTACAATCTGCTATTAATATTCTAATTAAACTTAGGCCACCAAAGTCTATAGACATAAAACATGCATAATGCACGCTTCAAATTAAGAGACGATAAAGCTAAAGATATGCATCAACCAGCAAAAATACAACATTCAAAATCGCCCAACCAGAATAATACAATATATGCCTATGCTTTTTACTTTTGTAAGCTTTACATGCTTCTCACGGTATAGGCCTATAAAACAAACTTAAAAGTCATCTAAAGACATGTATGTAAAATATGTTCTAAAAATTATAAGCAAAGTTGTCAGATAACATTTAGAAAAGGAATCTAAAAGAGTCTAAAAATTACCTATTTAGTAACCACTACAACATAGGGAAGGCAAAAGAGTTCCGATATATTTTGATATCGATATTTTCTTACGATAGTATCGAAAAAATTTCGATGATATTTTTAAAGCCGATATATCGAAATATCGATATTTGACCTTTAATTTCGAATCAACGATATTTTTTTTTTACTTCTGGAAATTTTAAGTGACTTTCTGTTAATTCATAAACTAAAATTTAAGCAAAATTTGATATTTTTAATGTGAGTTAATGTTGGATGATGGTGACATTTTGTTTGACTCAGGAGAGGAAGAGAGGTCAGGTCAGAACATGCAAGAAAAGTAGAGGTTAATATATATATATATATATATATATATATATATATATATATATATATATATATATATATATATATATATATATATATATATATATATATATATATATATATATATATATATATATATATATATATATATATATATATATATATATATATATATATATATATATATATATATATATATATATATATATATATATATATATATATATATATATATATATATATATATATATATATATATATATATATATATATATATATATATATATATATATATATATATATATATATATATATATATATATATATATATATATATATATATATATATATATATATATATATATTATATATATATCACCTCCGGTGGGCAAAGGCCAGTGGCCTACCAAAAACTCCACCAGAGTTAGGGGGAAAGACGGAAACCAGGTCAAATTAAAATTAAAAGCCGACGAGACCTGATACACGACGTTTGAAGGTGTGTAAGTCATAGGAAGTTGGGAAAAAGAGATGAAGGGAGTGTGTTCCAGACTTTACCAGTAGAGTACATGTAAGATTGAGCATAGCGGTTAAGTCTGGGGTAAGAGAGTTGAATAGAGAAAAGATGAGATTGTAAAGAAAGACGAGTCGCACGAGCCCTTTTTAATGAAGGAGGTATGCGACGAGAGAGTTCAGAAGAGCAGTGTCCATTGTAATAGCGATAGTATAGAGAGAGTGACGCAACAATTCGACGGGCAGAAGGAGATTGGAGAGAATTAGTGAGAGCAGGAGAGTTGATAAGTCGAAAAGCCCTAGACTCCACCTTCTCAAGGATAGCTGTATGAGTGGAACCACCCCAGATGTGTGACGCATACTCCATACAAGGGAGAACAACACCCCTGTAGAGAGCATGGAACTGGGGTGTTGTGAAGAAATACTGAAGGCGCCTCAGAACACCCAACCTCTTTGAAGCTTGTTTAGAAAGAGAGGTAATATGATCTTTCCAAGAAAGATCACGAGAAAAAGAAACACCAAGAATATTAAGAACAGATGAAGGTTTGAGTTGTGTGTTTTCAAAAAAGATATCATAGTTGTGAGGAAGATTGTGTCGAGTAGAGAGATGGAGGAATTGAATTTTGGTGGCATTAAAAACAACCATGTTCTCTCTGCCCCAATTTGAAATGCGAGATAGATCAGAGGTCAGCTGCTCCAAGGCTACCTTCCTTGCGTTTATTAACTGTCGTTGGGAAGGGCGCCTTTCAAATTGGAAAGAGTAATGAAGGGTGGAGTCATCAGCATAGGAGTGGATAGGAGATGAAGTAACAGAGAGAAGCAGAAAAAGTGTTGGGAATAGGAAATAGGACAGATCCTTGAGGAACATCACTATTAATAGATTTAAAGGAAGAACGGTGGCCGTCTACAACATCTGCTGCTATAGAACGACCAGAAAGGAAATCAGAGAGAAGATCACAGAGAGAAGGATAGATTCCGAAAGAGGGAAGTTTGGAAATCAAAGCTTTGTGCCAGACTCTATCGAAAGCTTTCGATATGTCCAGCGCAACAGCAAAAGATTCACCGAAATGCCGAAGGGCGGAGGACCAAGAGTCAGAGAGAAAGGAAAGAATATCACGAGTAGAGCGTTTCTTACGAAAGCCATACTTGCGATCAGAAATAAGATTAGAAGAATTGAAATGTTTCCAAATCTTCCTGCTTAGGATAGATTCGAAAACTTTAGAAAGAACGAAGTTTAAAGTAATAGGACGATAGTTAGAGGGTTGAGAGGGGTCCCCATTCTCCATCACAGGCTGAATGAGCTCATGTTTCCAGCAAGGAGGGAAGGTTGAAGTAGAAAGACATAGACGAAAAAGTTTACGAAGGCAAGGTGCAAGCTCGGAAGCACAAGTTTTGAGAACTACAGGAGGAATACCATCGGGACCATACACCTTCTTAGTATTAAGCTCAGAGAGAGCAGAAATGACATCTTTAGAAGAAATTCTAATTTTAGGCATAATTGAGTTAGAGGGGGTTGAAGGAGGAGGAATAGCTCCGGAATCGTCTAAGGTTGAATTAGAGGCAAAAGTTTGAGCTGAAGAGTTCAGCTTTAGAAGAGGTAAAACAGCAGTTGTGCCGTCGGAAGATATTAAAGGAGGGAAAGAGAAAGAAGCAAAGTTAGAGTTGACATTTTTTGCAAAATGCCAGAAAGAACGTGAAGAAGAGGAACCAGAAAGATTATTGCATTTTCTACGGAGAAATGAGTTTTTAGTGTTACGAAGGATAGATTTTGCACGATTCCGGGATGAAATATAAGTTGCATGAGTTTCTGGAGTTTGAAGACGACGGTAATCCCTGAAGGCAACATCTCTGCGGCGGATAGCGCGAGAACAAGCAGAGTTAAACCAAGGTTTGTTAGGTTTAGTAGAAGGGAAAGAAATGAAATGTACGCCTCCATGCCAGAGAGAATCACCTCGGTAATGCGTTCTGCACACTCAGAGGAACCCCTCCCACGGAAGCAATAATCATTCCACGGGAAATCGAAGAAGTACAACCGCAAGTCCGAACCAGCTTGCGGCACCGAAGTGCCACAAACGTTTCCTTTCAATAGAAGGGGGTTTTCCTGCGGAAGACTTGAAGAGATAGAAGAGGATACAGAGATAATAAGGTGATCGGAGGAACCCAGAGGAGGAAAGAGTTTAACAGTATAAGGAGAAGGATTAGAAGTTAGGAAAAGGTCTAGAATGTTGGGTTCATCTCCAAGACGATCAGGGATACGAGTAGGGAGCTGCACCAACTGCTCAAGGTCGTTTTGGATAGTGAAATGGAAGGCACGTTCACCAGCTGTATCATGAGAACTAGAAGAAAGACATTGGCGATGGTGAACATTGAAATCACCTAATGCGATGATATCCGAGAAAGGAGAAGAAGAGAGAATGTGCTCTATTTTGGAGTTTAAATAGTCGAAGAATTTAGGATAGTCAGTAGAATTAGGAGATAAATAAACAGAACAAATGAATTTAGTCGTAGAATGGCAAGAGAGCCTAAGCCATAAGGTGGAAAATTCGGAAGACTCCAAATTAGAGACACGAGAACAAACGACATCGTTGCGCACGTATGCACAACAACCGCCTTTGGCTGAAAATTGAGGATAGAGACAGTAGGAGGAAACAGAATAGGGTTTGCTATCAGAACGCTCAAACATCTGAGTTTCGGTCAAGAATAAGAAGTGAGGTCTAGAAGAAGAGAAGTGATGTTCAATAAAGTGGAAATTGGATTGTAGACCGTGAATGTTACGGAAATTAATGAAAAAAAATAGAACGTGCATCAGGACAAGCCGGCAGCTGTGTCTTGGTGGCACCAAACCCATCACCAGAGTCCACCAACTCCCAAGTGGTAACGGGGGAGGGGGTGGATGAGGGGCTATTTTTGAAAGCAGTCCCACGGGCCTCACCGAGGCAACCGAATTTGATACTATTATTGATTTAAAAAAAGAATGTGTTAGTATTAATGCTTTATGAGTGTAAAGGAGAGCCTACTCCGTGTAGAAAAAGGTGAGCGCGAAAGGGAGCGAACCATTGGGCACCGGGATGAGATTGGAAGTACCCTTAACATCCCGTATACCCAATAGAGGGTAATCTCATCTCCTCGGGAGCTATATATATATATATATATATATATATATATATATATATATATATATATATATATATATATATATATATATATATATATATATATATATATATATATATATATATATATATATATATATATATTATATATATATATTATATATATATATATATATATATATATATATATATATATATATATATATATATATATATATATATATATATATATATATTATATACCATTCACTTTTCCCCACTCTCGTGGGGTGGTGCCTGTCACAGTTTGCTCACACCCACATATCCACACTCTATCTCCCCTCCCCCCTCATCACTGCCCTCCATCTCACTCTGTCCTCCGCGACTCTCCTACCTTCGTCCACATTCAAATCTCTCCCCTCCAATATCTCCCTCACCCCATCCACCCACCTCCACCTCGGCCTTCCTTCCCCCTTGCTCCCTCTACCTTGGATCTCATCACTCTACCCACCATCCTATTCTCATCTATTCTACACACATGCCCAAACCATCTTAATAAAACCTCTTCCGCTCTGCCTACTATTCCCCTCTTTCAACTACACATCTCTCTTATCCTTTCATTCCTGATTCTATCTATCCTCCTTAACCCACATATAGCACTCAGTCCTTTCATTTCAAAAACTTCTAACCTTTTCCT
The DNA here is from genome assembly GCA_009176605.1 of Armadillidium nasatum. Taxonomy (NCBI): domain Eukaryota; kingdom Metazoa; phylum Arthropoda; class Malacostraca; order Isopoda; family Armadillidiidae; genus Armadillidium; species Armadillidium nasatum. Next base: position 30,143 of record SEYY01020952.1, read on the forward strand.
AATCTGAGCATTCATTACCCATGTTTAACACCCATAAATTGCCGATGGTAGACATATACTCTCAAACATTCTTAGCTTTATTTCCTTTGATATTCTCCCCTTCTTCCATACTTCCCTCAGTCCCCCATCACTTTCATTCCTTCCATCACTCTATTCTTTATTTCCCCATCCATTCCCCATTTTCCCTCCACTAGCATTCCCAGATATTTAAACTCTTCTACCTCCTCAAATTTCTCTCTTCCCACCTCGACCCCGCCCCATTCCTCCCCTTTTATCGCCTTATCCCTGTCTCCAATCCTCATCACTTTACTCTTTGTTGAGTCTACCATTAATCCCTTAAGACGAAAATTCCATCACAAACTCTTTCACCAACATTCTCAGCTTCTCCCCAGATTCTCTTCTTCTCCTCAACCGCAACTAACACCGCGCATCATCGGCAAACAACAAGACATTTACCTCCCATTCCCCCTCTCTCTTCTCAACCTAATACCCTTCCCTTCCCTCTCCATCCCCCTAACAACACCATCAATTAACACATTAAACAATCACGGAGACAACACACCCCTGCCTCAGTCCAACTCCCACGTTAAACCATTCAGTTAGTTCCCTCCTTACCCTCACCCTTGTTCTACAGTTCTCATAAAGTGATTTAATTCCATTCAATAATCTACCTCTCACTCCTCCCTCCCTTAGAACCTCAAACAATTTCCTCCTACAAAATCTATCATACGCCTTTTTCCAAATCCATAAGGAATACATACCCCACTCTATCTTTCTCACGCAGTTTCTCACCAATCATTTTCAGTGTAAACACTTGATCCACACATCCTTTACCTTCTCTAAAACCTCCCTGTTCCTACCCCTCTCTCTCTCTCTCTCTCTCTCTCTCTCTCTCTCTCTCTCTCTCTCTCTCTCTCTCTCTCTCTCTCTCTCTCTCTCTCTCTCTCTCTCTCTCTCTCTCTCTCTCTCTCTCTCTTTTTTTTGTCAATTCTTTCACTTTCGATACCAAAACACTCCCACAAATTTTCGCTACTACACTCAATTAACAAGCTATCTATCCCCATCCTACTACACAACATTCCTACACACCATCTTATATATATATATATATATATATATATATATATATATATATATATATATATATATATATATATATATATATATATATATATATATATATATATATATATATATATATATGAATTATATCGATAATTTTTACCCGATAGTATTTAGATATTTTTAAAAATTATCGGGCATCCCTACACAAATGTTCGTACTGGCAATGAAAATTTGGGCTTAATACAGGGATTATTTCAAAATCTGCAACAATGGCAATTTTTTCTTCAATGTCAATTACAAAATCTAAAGCATTATCACGCTCACTTTCATAAAAATTATCTAAGGATTCAAATTTTATTATGTTCGATAGAATAGCTTTATTTACCTTTTCATATAATCTAATGCAAATTTTAATTTCTTCTAATTTCTCTAAAATAAACAAATAACAAGTACTAGTTTTAATTTTAGCAAAAATAACCTCAATATACCATTTCATATCTTTACTTTCAATAGCAAGAAGGCGATTTAATGATCGGCATTAATCAAATTCCACCATTTTATATATAATAAGGAATTTAATTTGCTAAACAATAAAATTTAAAGTTAAATGCTTTCATCCAAGCTAAAAGTAAATCCCAAGTTATAAAGGAAACAGAATTATGCGAAGAAAAAGGTGAATAAAATTATAATTAAAATAGAGTAATCCAATAGACTTCGGGTCTATCTTAGCAGTTAGATAGTTACAAGCAAGTATTTATTTTCCTTGGAAAAGTGTTGGTATTTTCTATGGCGCTAAAACCCTACAAAGCGTTTGATCCAGTTCTGTGACTTCTCTACTAAGGAAAAACTTAATTATAGTAAATTTAGCCTACAATTAATAAATTTATATTAATAAAGAACTCGCCATTGAAAATGTTCCTTAAATAAATAAAAGGAGGAAGTTTGGGGATTTACTAGATTTCCAAGGAAATTGACTTGGACGATCGCTTATTTGTATAAGCTCAAGTAAAATTTTAAAGGTAAAATAGGTAAATTCTAGCCTAGTAGGAATATAACATCTTCAAACCAAATAAAGCAAGAACTCTCAAACTCTGCTCAAAACTAAGGTCTCTTTTAAAAATAGTAAAGGTTAAGTCAAATACAAAATTCAAGTTAAAAGTAATACACTAACTCAACCCGAACATAATAAAAAAGGTCAGTCTAATTCAAATAGCAAAACAAAAGATCAAGTTGAGTCGGTCTGGTTAGGATTAAGCCACTGGCGGGCACTTGAAGATACTTTGACTCAAAGAAGACGGCATAATGCCGTCTATGGTTAAGACTATGTTTTCTAGCATTTTCCTTCTAAATTTCTCAAAAACTCTCTTTTCTCATAGTTTACCGTGCTTTTCTCTCTACTTCTGGCAACTCTCCAGATATTCTCTTTGTTTACATTTCCGGGATGGGCGTCGTCATCTTGCATTCCTATATTTTATGTCTCTTCTTATTTCTTGTATTTATTATTTTTCTTGTAGATTTTCATCCCTTTTATGCCGTTTTCCTAATTGGGGAACAGACTATATATGCTTGACTTAGTTCTTTCTTGTTTTTATCCAATTTTCATGATTTCTTGTTGGGTTTGAACTTGTAGACCTAATTCTGACTTTAGGCTAAACCTTATTTGTCTGCTGTTTTTATCTTCTTTTACTTATTTCTTTCATGCCTGAATCTGTATTTCTTGGTATTATCGTTTTTCTTCTCTATATCCTACATTTCTTTATACCATTTACCTCTTTCTAGCTGTTTTATTCATCCTCTACTGGATTTTGTTTAACCTATAGTTTACATTTCTTTATCCACAGTTACAAAATCCTCCAAATTTATATTTCTTTTCTCACCACCATCATAATCTAAACTTGTATTATATTTCTACCTCAGGATTAGGATGGCTTCTACCACAGCGCTGCTAGTAATGGATTTTTTTTGTATGAGACCAAGCAAATTTTATATTTATTTCGGATGAAAGAAATAATATATATATATATATATATATATATATATATATATATATATATATATATATATATATATATATATATATATATATATATATATATATATATATATATATATATATATATATATATATATATATATATATATATATATATATATTATATATATATATTTGGTATAAGATGGGTTAAACCTGAACCACCCTAGATATGAGAACTCCATGCAAGGGAGTATGAAACTCTTGTTTTAATTGGAGTAACAGTGAAGAATAAAAATTCTCACAGCCTAAATAGAACTCCCTGCTTCTTTGAAGCAGCCCTAGGAACCATTATTATGTGAGGTTTCCAAGACATTTTTTTGTTTATGTAAAGGCCAAGGATGTTTATACTGTCAACAGGAGAGACAGGAGAACTATCAAAAGAATAGAGAAGTTAGGATGTGTCTTTGAGTGGGAGATTTCAAGAAATTGAGTTTTTAAAGAGTTGTATTTCACAAGGTTGAGACGACTATACTGGAAAATAAAAAAAATGAATGGATCGGATTAGATAAGGAGCTGAGATCATTATTGAAAAGTATGAATAGAGTAAGAGACAAGACAGAACCCTGAGAAACACTGCTATTGACAGGAAATGAAGAAGAAGATGCCCCATCAATAACAATTGAGATCGAACAATTAGAAAGAAAACTAGTCATAAGTAAGCAAAGAGAAGGAGAAAACCCAAAGTAGGGGAGCTTACTGGGTTAAATGACTTAGATACCATGCTCCCTAAGGGCAGAAGACTATAAATCTGTGAGATTGGAAAGTATATCACTAGTAGACCTCAAACTCCGAAAGCCAAACTGATGATCAGAAAGAAGAGAATGGGATTCCAGATGGTCTAAGAAATGAGAGTTGAAAATGGTTTCAAAGATCTTAGACAGAAGTGAGAGCTATAGGGCGATAGTTAGAAGGATCATAGCTGTTACCTATCTTCGGTATAGGTTGGACTAACCCGCTCTTCCAACACTGAAGGAAAGTACTAGTATTGAGGCATAGAGAGAAAAGTTGAATAAGGGATGGAACTAGTTCAGAAGCACATCCCTTAAAACTTGGGGAAGAATGCCATCCTGGTCAATTGCCTCTCTAACGTTCATAGATTTCAGAAACCTATGCATATGATTCAAATGTAATCATGGGACATATGAGGGGAAAAGAAGTAGGAGGAGAATTATCAGAGTTATTCAGGTTTGAAGTACTGGAGAACAGGAGGTCGAAGAGCTTAGCTTTTTCAGTTGGAGTGTTAGCAATAGAACTATTAGAAGCGAATAAGAGGAGGAAAAGAAGATTATATATATATATATATATATATATATATATATATATATATATATATATATATATATATATATATATATATATATATATATATATATATATTATTTTCTTCATGCTATCCAAAAAATTAATCAATCAGATAATAAATTACTAATTTTCAAAATTTTATATATCTGCATTTAATAGTTGCGTATGCAGATATTGCAAAATCATTAATTGGAGATGCGGATATCAAATTTAATGTGGATGTTATTCAGATGTGATATAGCTTAATTAAGAAATTAGGTAGAGGAAGATAATCAGGAAATATATTGATACTAATGTAGGTATATAAATTATTAAATCTAACAAGCTAGTTTGACTTAACATAACCTTGACTTAAAGAATAAATGTATACTAATGACCAGTAAATAGGCCTAACCTAAATAAAAAAGTGCTAAAATATATTTTTTAAGTATTTCAAATATCTAATAACAATGTTATGAGATATCAAAACATTAATATTACTAATTTTTTTATGTAATTCTCTACTTATATTGCTATAAAGCGAAGGTATATTTGTGTAGTCAGCCTAATTATATCATTTTAAAATAAGATTTTTAGTACTTTAACTATTTTTAAATTTATTGAATTTGATTTTCTGACCCATTTTTATTGTTTTTCTTCAATATACATTACATCTCCAGTTTACATTATGAGTAACAGCTAAATATCAGGTAAGAGATTAACTATGCATAATAGCCATATATATATATATATATATATATATATATATATATATATATATATATATATATATATATATATATATATATATATATATATATATATATATATATACATACAAATAGCTTTACAAAATTTTAAACAATTTTTGTAATGCCAAAGATACTACAGCCTTATTTTACTAGAAACTTGGAGTATATATTATTAGAAAATTCACTACTTTCAGTGCCAAAATTACTATATATATATATATATATATATATATATATATATATATATATATATATATATTATATATATATATATATATATATATATATATATATATATATATAATATATATATATATAAATATATGTTTCTTGTAATTTGCAAAGGATTTTTATAGTACTGACTATTGATAATCAATCCTCTTGTTTCCAATAATTCACCTGTAAAATGATAAAATGATGAATTTTGATTTTATGCACTCTAAAGACTTATATGAGATACGAGAAAAAGTTTTGAAATTGGACAAGGTGAGATAAATTATATATATATATATAATATATATATATATATATATATATATATATATATATATATATATATATATATATATATATATATATATATATATATATATATATATATAAAAATTAAATGTTCACTGGATCCAAAGAAAATGATATTTCAAAAATTAATATATTAAAATTTTTAAAATTTAGTATTTGCTAAACTTAATTTCTAACATATCAAAAATTGAGACATTTGCCTTTTAAAATTGGTAAAGTTTTGAAATAAATAACTAGTTTAACATTAAGTTGTCTTAAGATGTTTAAAAATTAATTTAGAATTGTCGCTGCAGCAAGCATATTTAATAAAATTTCTTTCCTTGATTAAGAATAAAAACCAATGAGCTGCTAATGAATATAAAAAAATAAAACTAACTTATAGTATTAACACTAATTTATAGTATATGCAGATCTTTTTTTATATGCATGAATTCACCATAGTGAAAAGGTAAATATTCCTTGACTTACTATAAACAAGTATAATATTTTTTTGCTAACTTTGTAATGTATTTGTTAATTTTACATTTTTAGAATTTTTTTGTGAAAAGCAAGTTCACCAAATTTTATAAATATCTATGGTATTTTCCTTATAGATGTCTCAAAATAAATTTATCATTTTCTAATTCTTAGTTAATACAAAAAGATTTACAATTATTAAAGTGTATATTGCCATAGGATATAGTTAATACCATGTAATTATAATTTTTTGGTTGGTTTGTAGCAAAATATAAAGAGTACTATCTTAGTTAATATGATCATGCAAAATTATGTTCATCGAAGCTTTGGGTCTGTTATTTTTTTATTTTTGGCTAGATTTCATATATTTTAAATAAATGATTAGTTTAATATAAATACATGGTATGTAATCTATCTTCATACAATATATATATATATATATATTATATATATATATATATATATATATATATATATATATATATATATATATATATATATATATATATATATATATATATATATATATATATATATATATATATATATATATATATATATATATATATATATATATATATATATATATATATATATATATATATATATATATATATATATATATATATATATCTATATATATATATATATATATATATATATATATATATATATATATCTTTGTACATATAAAATTTCTGTTGCATAGTTTTTAAAGAAATAATGCTACAAATAGGGGTTTTACTACTATATTTCTATTTCTTTCAAGAACTTTCATAGCTTTCAAAACTTCAAACAAGAATGTATAAATTTATTTTATAAAAATATCATTTTTTGTTTTGTTTTGTTTTGTGAAAAATTTAAAAATTGACATACTTAAATGTCTTAAGTATATTATTATCATTCTGAACACATTTATGAGTTTATAAATTTTTTAACATTAAATATATTCTTGAATAATAATTCAAAATCAATAACTCATTATGCTAGAATAATTGATAAGTTCAGTTAGTAATAAATTTCTATATTTTTTAAATTTTTAGGAACTGAGGAACACTCATAGAGAAGAAGAAGTAATTATTGTAGAGGAACAAAAGTCAGAGCATTTAATAAAACGTCTTGAAGGAGCAGATAAGCAGATTTTCTCTCTCACAACCAAACTCCGAAATCTCATAGACAATTATGCAGCATTTTCATCAGTCTTAGGTTAGTAGTCTTAAAATTTTCTTTTAATTAAGGATTTGTTG
>SEYY01020952.1:40000-85000 GCA_009176605.1 Armadillidium nasatum
AAATACTATTAATTTGGTAGGAAAATGGGATCAGATGACGAGGGTAGTGACAAAAGAAGAAGGAGTGAAAAATGTCCCGTGTTTGATGGGAAGAAGGAGATGTTTTTGGAATGGAAGGGTAAAGTGGAAGATTGGATATGGAGAAATAAAACTATGGATAAATACCCGGGTTTAACTATAAGGAGTGCACTGAGTGGAGAACCATGGGAACTAGTGGGAGGATTACCGAGAGAAGAGATAGCGAGTCTTGAGGGAGTAAAGAAGATAATGAGTGTTTTAGAAAAGAAGTATAGTAGTGACAAGAAAAGAGAAAAGATGGATAGTATGAACGCTTTTTTTAGAATTGAAAGGAAACCTATGGAGGATATACAGGACTTTGTAAGTAGATTTGATGTGGCATTGAGGAGGTGTAATGCAGCTGGAATGGCTGAACTAGGAGAGGAACATAAAGGTGGATTGTTGTTAGGGAAGGAGTAAACTATCTGAAAATGAAGAAAAAATAATGTTAGGAGCTTTAGACGGAGATTTGTCATATGAAAGAGTGACTAGTTTGTTAGTAGGAATAATGGGAAAGAGTTTTCAGAACCAAAACAAGGAAAAGAATATGGTACAGTGGAGAGAGAAATAAAATATACTGAAAGGAAGACCGTTTGTTATAACTGTAAAAAGGAGGGACATATGCAAAAGTTCTGTCCGGAATTTAGAAGAACTGATAAAGAATGTAATGGTTGTGGAAAGAAAGGACATGTGATGGAAAATTGTTGGATGAAGGGATAAAGAATGTTACAAATGTAAAGAAAAAGGACATTTGGCTAATATGTGTAATGAAAGAAAACAGGTAACAAAAGAAGTGATATTATTGGGGAATAGAGGGATGGAAGAGGATAACTGGGATATGATCAGTGCGATAGTCGATACTGGTTGTAAGAACAGTGTTGTGGGAGAATTGTGACTAGGAGCAATTCTTTCGACATTAAGTAGGGAAGAACTAGGGAGGATGAAGGAATCGGAAAGGAAGATAGAAGCAACTTATGTTTTCGGGGAAAAGGAATATAAGTGTCATAGAAAATTTTTAATTCCGATTGACTTAGGTAATCATAAAGCTTTACTAGAAACAGAAATAGTAGAAGGTAATATCCCTTGGTTAATAGGAACAGTAGTATTAGACAAATTAGGTGCTAAGATAGATTTTGTTAATAAATATTTAGAGTGTAAACACCCTATAATAAAAGAGAAAATACCCATTAAAATGGATAATAAGGGACATATCAGAATAAAATTGAGGGAGATAAAGAATAAAAAGAATGTGTGGTTAACACTTAAGGAAACAAATTCTATATTAAATGAAGAAAAATGGAAAAATACATGTTTGAGGTTGCATTTGCAATTTGGCCATTGTGCATTTGATAAATTGCAACAAATGATTAATAAAGCTTGGGAAAATGAGGCTGATTACCAAAGGGTGAAGAAAGAAAGGTTACAAACATTGAAAGAGGTATGTATTAATTGCGAGTCATGTAAGAAATATAAGAAAAATCCTGAAAGACCTACAGTGGGGTTACCTATGGCTTCAAATTTCAACGAAGTATTATCAATGGACATAGGGGAATTGGAAGGTGAAAAGTTCCTTGTCATGGTGGATTGGGCAACACATTACTGCCAAGCAAAATGGATAAAAGATAAGAAACCTTCAAATATAATGGAGTGTATAATGGAAAAATGGATTAGCTATTTTGGGGCACCTCAAAAGATAATAACTGATGGAGGTAGAGAATTCCAAAATGAAGAAATAATTGAATTTACTGAAAAGTGGGGCATAGAGATGTTATGTACGGCAAGTGAGAGTCCATGGAGCAATGGTAAAAGTGAAAAAACAGTTGGAATCCTCAAGGAAGGAATGAGGAAACTAAAAGAAGATGGAGTTAAAGGAAGAGATTGGATATTAATGTGGATGGTCAGCGCGAAAAATGATAGAATAATGAACGGTGGGTATTCTCCTAATCAGAAAGTTTTTGGAATTTATTACCGTGGTAAAAACGAGATAGAAAAATGTAGCCCTGCTGAACTAGAAGAGGGAATAGATGGTGCAAAATTAAAGGAATTAATGGAATTACAAATGTTGGTTAAAGATAAGGTACAAGAGAAAGAATGCAGAGATCGGATAAGAAGGGCATTAAAAGGCAAAATTAGGGTTCATAGAATCGAAGAAGCTCAAGTAGGAGACAAAGTCTTTTATAAGAAGAAAGGAGAGGAAAAGTGGAGAGGACCAGGGAGAATAATAGGTAGAGATGGTAAAGTAGTTATGGTTAAACATGGAGCTTTGATAAGGGAAGTGAATAAGATACATATAACAAAATTACAGAAGGCAGGTGAGAAGATGGGAGAAAAGGAAAAGAAAAGGGAAGCGATAGAGGAGAGAGATAAAGAGGAGGGGAAAAAGGGGAAGAAGATAGTGATGAGGAGGAAGAAGAAGAAGAAGAAGAAGAAGAAGAAGAAGAAGAAGAAGAAGAAGAAGAAGAAGAAGAAGAAGAGGAAGAAGGAGAAGAAAACGAAGAAGAAGTAGATGAGGAGTTATTGCAGGTAGAATATGACGATGAAAGGAATGACAATTTTAGTGAAATTGAGGAGGTTCATCCTAATGATATTCGAAAAGGAAGAAATTATCGAATAAGACATGAGGATGAAGAGGGGTGGAGAAGAGTAAAAGTAATGAGTTTAGGAGGTAAAAGAGGCGGTAAATTTGATGGTACTTATAACGTTAAGGATTTAGACTCTGAGGAAGAGTTTTGGGCAGACTTAAGAGAATATGAAGTAGAGAAAGATAAAGGAGATCAAGGTGAAACGTACTTTAGTGAAGGTAAGGTGTTTACCTTTAAGAGTCAAGAAACTGATAAAATGGAGAAAATTAAAGAGGCAAAAAAGAAGGAAATTTCAAGTTGGAAAGAGAATAATGTTTTTGAAGAGATTGACAGATATAAAGAGAATAAGGTACTTAAAACAAGGTGGATAATTACTGAAAAGGAGAAGGAGGGAGATAAGATATGTAAAGCAAGATTAGTGGTGAAGGGTTTTATGGAGAAAGAATGTTTAGATGAAGAAGATTGTGAAGCACCCACTTTTTCAATAGAAGGGTTAAAAGTAATCTTGGCTATAATCAATATGAAGGATTGGCAGGTAAAAACTTTGGATGTGAAGACAGCTTACTTGCAAGGAAAGGAAATGGAAAGAGAGGTGGTGATAAAACCTCCTGAAGAGGCCAATACCGTAAAATTATGGAAATTAAAGAAAGCAGTTTATGGGTTGAAAGATGCAGCTAGAAAATGGTACGAGAGTTTGGTTGAAGTGTTAATAAAATTAGGAGGGAAAAGAAGTAAAATAGATAACACAATATTTAAATGGGAAGATGGTGGCATGTGTTTGTGGTATAATGGGGATTCATGTTGATGATCTCATTTATGGAGGATATAAAATATTTGAGGAGAAAATTATATCGAAAATAAAGGAGGAGTTTAAGGTTGGAAGAGAAGAAAGCGGAGTTTTCAAATATTTAGGAATAGAAATTGAACAAAAGGAAAAAGGAGAGATTTATATTAGTCAAAAGAGTTATTCAAGGAACAAATTAGTGATAAAGAAGGTAAACAAGAATAATAAGGATGAAAAGTTAAATGAAGAAGAGATGACAGAATATAGATCTTTGTTAGGAAAACTAAATTGGATGTCACAGAATACTCGTCCAGATCTTAGTTTTGATGTGAGTTTCTTTGGGAGGAATATGAAAGAGGCTAAAATGAAAGATTACGAAGAGCTAGTTAAGGTAGCAGAGAGAGCAAAAAGAGAAGAAATTAAAATGAAAATACCAAAATTAAAAGGAGGGAGAATGAGATTAGAAGTATATTCCGATGCTTCATTTGGCAATGTGAGCGAAGGAAGAACTCAGATAGGGTATTGTATTAGGATGAAGGACATGACAGGTAATTGTTGTCCTTTATTATGGAAGTCAAAAGTTGCGAAACGTGTGGTAAGCTCAACTTTGTCGGCTGAAACCTTGAGTATGGTGGAAGCTATAGAATGGGGGGAATATATTAAGTATTTATGGGAAGAATTGACAAATAAAAATACTTCTGATATCATTGACATTATAGCAATGACTGATTGTAAATCATTAAGGGATAGTATAAAATCTACAAAAGGTGTAAAGAATAGGATATTAAGAATAGAATTGGCAAATTTAAAAGAAAAAATGGAGAACAAGATAATAAAGTCAGTTGAATGGGTAAATTCTAGGTTACAATTAGCAGATGGTCTTACAAAGAAAGATAATAGGAAAAATAGGTTGGAATTGAGAAAGGCATTAGGATGTGATTAGGGGGTAAAAAGAAGAAAGAGAAAATTATAAGATATCTGATTTATTTTCAGGTAAGTGTTTGTGGAATACTTTTCTTTATGTGGGGGCCATTGTTATTTTTCTAGGTAAGGGTTCCTTTTTTTTTAGAGAAGTTTATTTTATTTGTTTTTATTTTTTAGGATTACAGACCAATTTAAGAATTAGTTTTTTTTGACTTTGAGATAGTTAAGTAATCTCCTTATAAGTTAATTTAAGGTATAGATTAATAAAGTGAAGAAGAAAAAGTTAAGAGGAAGAAAATCGGATCGACTAAAGTGACTTATTTAAAGGAAGAAATTTTCATTAAAAGAATAAGGAAAATCAACTTTCAGTAACACTAATAATCTATCCTTTTCTTTTTTCTATCTTTTTTTCATCTTGAAAGTTGATTTGTTTCAAGTTGATCTTCGCTGTGTTAAAGGTTAGTACTTGATTTGCTTTTAAGATAGATTTTTAATTCAATATATATATATATATATATATATATATATATATATATATATATATTATAAATATTTGGAAAATACAGTTAAAAAAAAAAATTTTGTCTGAAAAAAAAAAAGTTAATATTTTTTTTTTTTTTTTTTTTTGCATAGATGAAATGACCATGTAATTAACAAATTGCAAATTAATCGGCCTCAAAAAGCCTATCACCGTATCTATGGATTAATCCGTCGGTGCATTCGTATTTATGTTTATGTAAGAGCTTATTCCATTCAACATAATTTAAAATCGTAAAAACATTCCTATTTTCAGTTTGAAAAGTATTTTTCTTTTTCTTTTTAGTTCATTCTGAGTTCGAAATATGATATATTTATTTTTGTAAACGCATCACATTGGGATTTACCTTGCTAGAAAGACTAATTCAGTTGTTTTATTGTTCAATGTTTGCATTTTTCGATTTTGAGTTTTAATTCATATGAAAGAACAATTATGTGTGTGCTACTTTTTTAGCAAATGCTAATAGTAAGCATTTTTAAATCTCAAGAAATAGGAAAGAATTATTTCCTTGTGATGTTAGTTCTTTTATTAATATTACTCTTGTAAATTCTATGACAAAAGAATGTAAATAGTTTTATTTCCCTGACAGGTAACATTAAAAAAAAAAAATTCGAATTTAGGATACTTAGTTATGGTAATAAAATTGTATTATTGATTCTTTAACAACCATAGATTATAACTGTAAGTATAATTTTAAAATCTGTAGTAAATGTCACGTCATGTTAGATTATTTATTACATTAATTGATATGTTTATGTACAGAAATATAATGAAGAAATTGAGAATCTAAAGAAAGAGCTCCAAGAAACCGAAGACACTTGCTCCATTCAATTAGCTGATGCACATGAAGAACATATGAAAAAATAGGTATATATATATATATATATATATATATATATATATATATATATATATATATATATATATATATATATATATATATATATATATATATATATATATATATATATATATATATATATATATATATATATATATATATATATATATATAGGGATGGAGCGATACCAAAAATTTTTACCGATACCGATGCCTAAAAATTCCCCAAAACCGATACCCGATACCTAAAAAATATGCCGATACTTGCCGATACAACTACCGATACTTTACTTCTATACAAATTTTTACCGATACCGATACTGAAAAGGCCGATACAGATACTTAAAAATATGCCGATACCGATACTTCACTCCATCTCTAATATATATATATATATATATATATATATATATATATATATATATATATATATATATATATATATATATATATATATATATATATATATATATATATATATATATATATATATATATATTTATATTTGGTGACTGTTTACAAAAGCTCCTATTGGTTAACGTAATGGAAAATATTGAGAAAGATAGATGCTGAAAAAGGAAAGTTTAGAAATTGATTAAAGATATGTGCAAAGCGTAAATGTCTGTAAAAATGTTTGAAAAATGGTGGTTCTAGAAATCAAGTACGATTTGCTCTTTTTCAGTAACTGCATCTTAAATTAAAAATAAAATAAAAAAACTGATATTACCAACCACGTTATCAAATCAATTCCATATTTGTTATTAACTTACAATAGACTTAGTTGTTGTCGTTTGAGTCTTCTAAAATAGTCCCAATGTTGAAAAATCTCTCACAAAAAGAGGTGATTGGAAAATAATTTCAAACATATTTGCAGTAAAGTTTCAATTATCAGTTATTAAATGAACTTGGACTAGGAGCCTTTACTAGTCGACGATAATGGATATTGGACAGTTGTCACTGATTCAGTTCTAAATTTGTAATTTTTATACGTCTAGTTTAGTATTTATTTTCTAAAAGCTTCAATGCAGCTGCCAGTGTTCATTAGGTGATTTGACCATACGTCCTTATATTTGAGAATTTTTTTTTAATCTATCATAAAAGTTACTTAAATTTTTTTTATTCAATATTTTTAAGGAAATTAGATTGTGTGCGATTTAGTTGGTTTTCGTTTTGTTTTACACTTTCCTTAGATGGAATGGGTTATCACGCATGTATAACATGAAAATATTTCCACCACATATATTAATATCCGGCCAATGTTAATTCATATTAATTACAGCACGAGAATTTAAAAATTTGTTTCATAAAAATATTTTTTAGCATTAAATATTCTGTGAATATTCTTCTCAATAGTAACGGAAAATTAGTTATATTGGGAACATTAAATTAATATTTAATTTGTTTACTTTTGCAAAAAAAAAAAAAATTTTTTTTTAATTTTCTGAAGTTAAGTTATTGGAAGATTCGTGGAAGGAAAAACTGCTTCATGAAGAATCACAATCTCTCTCACTGAAGGAGGAACTTGATGAGGTCAAGAAAAATCATGCCAGCAGTTTAGATATTCTTAAGAAACAGGTTTTTAAAATTTTAATTACTTTTTTTTCGATTCATTGTATAAAGTTTGTATGCTTACTTAAATTTTTTTTTTTTTGTTTCTTCTAGTGATTACTTTAACAAAGAGAAGCCAGTTGATGTTATTTATTTAGATTTAATAAAGCATTTGATAAAATACCTCATACTAGGCTTATTTACAAATTATATATATATTTAGCATCACGATGAATTGGAAAACTTAAGAATACAATTCGAAGTTCTTCAGAGATCTTTTCCATCTAACTGTGGAATGAATATATATGCTCAGGTAAGTTATATTCCTTTTTTTATGTTGCCACCATTTACGCAGGACCTTGTTCTAGGAGGGGACATAATTAAAGGAAAAAATTATTCTTTGAGTCCTCAAATCCTTGTATAAGTGGTTTCAGAAGGGATAGGATTTGGTCCATTTCTTTTATCCATAATAAGCTTTATACCCTCAAACAGAACCTGAGGAATTGGGATTTATTTAACAGCAGTCGACTACAAGAAGATACTTTTGCACTCCTGCAGATTGGTCACCCAACTGACCAATTCAGATGTATATTTTGAAATCATGATGTTTTGTTGAATTCAGCGCCTTCGAATTTGGACTCCCCTCCCCACTTTTCGACTTACAACTCAACTAGTGCTTTCCTCCTTATCTTTTATTCCTAATGTATTAAATTGACCCCATTTAAAACTTGTCTGCCTATTGTGACCTTATTTTTTATAGTCACTGAAGGAGAGCATGAAGGTAGAACAGTAGTAATGCGTCAGTCTTTATGAGGAGAACACCTTATGTACTTCCACCTTAAATTATGACTTCTCTTATTAAGAATTGCTTTCTCACTCCGCCTACAAACCGTTTGCACTGATTAGAATTTCTGTCTTCTTTTATATTCATTTTCCTCATAAGCGCTGTTTTACCTTACAATTTATTTCCGCTCACTATGGGTGTATCTGCCATCTAGAATGTGAAAGATATTGTCTCAAACCAGGATTTGCCAAAGGTCTCGCTCCTCTTCCATTTTTCCCCTCATTCAAAATCAGCAATTTATGCAAGTTTAAAAAGTCAAATGGTTCTAAGGAAGAGGGGTGAGTGAGTGCATCGGCTTCCTTTCCCGACTGCACTATGTTCCATACCCTCCCTTAATTCTTGTCAGCTTTCAAGGATAAATTATTAGTGCTGGTCCTTACTATAAACAGTAATGAAAATTTTTCTTCAGGGAATCTATTAGATAAATATTCTCTGGTTTCTAGTATAGAAGTTCCTCTGTTCACTGCATTAATGAAAAAATTTAACTTTTGCCGAGTCTGACCTCACGTTGACATCTCAAGGAATGAACAGGGTAATTGATTATTGCTTTACCATTTGTAAGAAAACCAGCATATTATATTCGAGACCTTTGCAAACAGGATGTCTTTCAACCACTTGCTGTCGGAGGGTTTTCGAGATACCAAGTTGTGTAATGTCGAGCCTTTCGTGATTTGGTTATCATTGTGTGGGCGAGCTCACCACGATAAGTTACCCTGACTCACCTGCTTATTATCATGTAAATCTGACACACAGCTATCTTTAGGGAGGGACAACCCCGCAGTCTATCCTTTCTGCCAAAATATTACACTTTCCTTCTATCATATATTTCTTGTTTGAGCTGTATTGTTGGTTGCTAGGCGTAAGCATTTAGTGTGTTGCATGGCTACTCTTCCGTGATCGACTTTATTATATTCCATCAGAATCCTTTTATTTTCTTAGCGATACTATCTTTGCTTTTCTTTGAAAACCGAATTTTCTCTAAGATAAAACTTCTTTACAGAGTACTGTCGTTTTCGTTTTGTCTGTATCATTCCTGATGTTGGTTTTCTAATCCAGTACAAACAAATTGACATAAGACGGAATTATGTCATTATCTCATTTTAATAGGTTCATACCAGAAATAACCACTATGTTAATGACTGACCTGGGTTGTTTCTATACAAATTCAAAATTACAGTATATATATATATATATATATATATATATATATATATATATATATATATATATAATATATATATATATATATATATATATATATATATATATATATATATATATATATATATATATAAGAAATTTTCAACAAGCAAAATTGGAGCTTGAAAAGAAGCTAGAGGAAAAAAATGAGAAGATAAAGGAGTTGGCTCTGAAACTAAAGGAATCCGAAGGAGAAATAAGACATTTAAAACTTTTATCAGTAGTACGAAATGCTCAGAAAGCAAACCCTCTATCAGTTGATGCGAAAGATAAAGAAAACTTATCAGTTCTGGATAATTATTCAAAGAATTCAAAAGGTTAGTTTTGTTTTCAATTTGTTAAATGATATAAAAGCAAATATTCTAGTGGAAGAAAATTACATTAAAAATACTTTGGTTGTCAGGGTTATAGAGTTGGAAGACTATTTGACATTGGCTTCTTATTTAAATTCAACTCCTCCTTAGAACATTTCAAAACATATTTCTCTGCTTAATCAAATTAATTGAATTAGTAATTAGTTGAATCAGCTAGATATTCACATTTTACCTTTTAAATTAAATATTATATAGAAATTCTACGTATTTTGTAACTTTATTCAGAAATAGGCAGAACTGCTGTTGAAAATGGAGAAAATAACTGTATGACATCTTCAATTATTGCAGCAGCCCGAAATGGATCGAATGTTCAGGGAAATAAAGGAGTTAAAAAGAGGAAACTTTATTCAAAGGTTACTTTTGCGTGTCCCGAAGAAATTTTGTATTAACTTTAAATTTAAATTATCGTTTATATAACAGTTAATATTTTACTGAAAAATAAAATAGCATTTCTATTATTATTATTATTATTATTATTATTATTATTATTATTATTATTATTATTATTATTATAACTTTGACAAGAGTTCGACTTGATATTTTATGAGTTTTAAAATTTAGTTCTTACCTAATATTTGTGTGTTATTGCCCTTGCATCATTCATTCAATTCACAAAAAAAAAAAAAAAAAAAAAAATAGAAATTATTGTTTATGTATTTAAGATCTTGTGAATATTAACTTAAGACATTATATTAAAGATTCAAAATAACTTGATTTCACATCTAAAACATGTTATAGAAATATATAATTGAAGGTTATAGCCATTGAATTAGTAATATGTTGAATGAAAAAGGTAGTATAAAATTTACTTTTATTTCATTGTTATTACTTAAAATATATGCAAAACGCATTAATTTAAATGTATATCTTAAGCTCAATTAAGTTTGTCAAAGTATTTTACTTTAAAATTTAAATGTATAAAAGTATGAAGAAAAGAAAATACATTTGAATTTAGCAAATAGCTTTTATGGGAAGGTTCTGTGCATTTCTTTAATTCTTGTATAAATATGTGAAAATTTATTTACTGAAAATAAGATATTTAATTTAATATCTAATATCAGTTTCTTTCAATTTTGTCGTGAAAAGGTTTTTTTTATTAAATATATATATATATATATATATATATATATATATATATATATATATATATTATATATATATATATATATATATATATATATATATATATATATATATATATATATATATATATATATATATATATATATATATAATAACACTATAACCGTGTAAAATTTTAGACAGTATAACACCCCACAGGAAATAAAAACAGAAATTAAAATTGGAGCAAGCTTTCGAAGGGATAGCCACCCTTCCTCTTTCAGGCTCTAGTTTATTATATAAATCATGGGGTGTTATACTGTCTATATATATATATATATATATATATATATATATATATATATATATATATATATATATATATATATATATATATATATATATATATATATATATATATATAATATATATATATATATATATATATATATATATATATATATATATATATATATATATATATATATATATATATGCTCTGGTGAGAAAAGGCCAGAGGCCTACCAGTTTCTACCACAGTTTAGGAAATATCGGAATAGTGGTCATTAAAAGTCGATGGTGTTTGAATGGGTGCAAATCAATGGAAATTGGGAAAATATGTGAAAGGAATTTTACTAGTAGAGTAAAAGTAAGAGTGAACATAGGGGTTAATTCTGGTATCAGAGAGTTTAGAGTATGAGATTGTAATGTTAGTACGAGGGAAGGAGTTTATAAGATGAAAAGTGTTAGACTATCTTTTTGAGGAAAGTTGTGAGTGGAGCCACCCCAGATATCTAAGGCTTACTCCATACAGGCGCGAACAACACCCATATAAGAGCAAGCAACTGAGGAGGCGTGAAGAAATTCTGAAGATGCCTCACAACATCCAACCTCTTAGGAGCTTGTTTATTTAAGAGAAGTAATGTGATTTTTTCACCCAAGGTCAGAAAAAATGAATAGTCGAGAATATTAAGGACAGACGAAGGTTTGAGTTGAGTGTTTTCGGAGATGTCATAGCTGTGTGGAAGGCTGTTTCGAGTAGAGAAATGTAGCAACTGAAAACGACCGTTTTTTTTGCCTCCATGCATTTAATTCAAATTTTCTTTATTGATTTATACTTTTTATGTATTAAGTTGTTAAAAAAATGAATTTAAATCACTTTTCTCTGAGAAAAAATTCATATTTATATCAACATTCTACGCCTGGTATTTTTAATTTGGAGGGGCTGCAGCCCTGGGGCCCTTATAGACGAGCCGCCACTGTATATAATAATATATATATATTATATTATATATATATATATATATATATATATATATATATATATATATATTATATATTATATATAATATATATATATATATATATTATACAGAGAGAGAGAAGCAATATGTAAAAATTTTATCACTACCATTCAAGGGTCAGGGGTACGGGGGGCGGAGTCCTCCGCAGACAAACGTTCATGTTCCATGCATTTGCATCTTGTATTATAAAAATAATATGCATTATTATAGTACAGCAGTGAAATCGTAAATGCAAGGCACACGATCATTTGTCTACGGGAGGCTCTGCCCCCCGTTCCCCACCCCGTGAGTGGTGGTAATAAATTTTCATTTATATTGGTTTTCTTTTTCTCTCGCTCTAGTCATTTAATACGTTGCCAAAAAATTAGTTTTTTTTTTTGGGGGGGGAGTAAAAAAAATAATATAATGGCAACTAATTGACACGAAAGCACCACGGTACTAAGCACTGACAACCTTTAAAGAACTATGCCATTGTGCGCTTTTCTGCAGACGATTATTGCGACGCCATATTGAAAGATCTTTTGACGTCATATTGGAAAAAAATAATTATCATTAGTTTAATATTTTTTCTTCTTCTTACAAAATCACTTGTCTTTCGTCGATTAACCATAAAAAAAAAAAACTACAACAGATAATTTCGTTTTCGTAGTTAGGTTAAAGTAGGAAAAACAAATTTGGGCCCGTGTCACTAAAGTATTACCTTTTTTAAAAATACATGTCTATTTTTACAATTTTTAAAGTCTATGCTAGAGACCATAGACTTTAACTACAGTTAAAGTCTATGATAGAGACCTACCATGAAGTTTGGGGGAATATAAGCCTAGAGCTGCTGTTATTAGTTGAAAGTAGAGATTATTACACATGTCATGTATTTTGTAACAAATTTGTTGGCATTCAATAATGTGCCTCCAAAGGGTAAACATCAAGCTTGGGAGTATATCCAGCAATTTTTGAGACGGACTGGTAATTTATACAGGACATAGATAATCCTTTCCCAAATTGTGAACTCGTGTGAATATATGACTAATTTTTTTTTTTTTTTTTTTTTTTTTTTTTTTCAAAATATGGTTACTTCTATTACTTGAATGAGACATCTAATAATTGAAAAGTAAATTGATTAAAATATGTGTCTTCTAATTAAAGTTGACTTTTTCAATCATGATTAAATTATTGAAGCAGATAGAAGTTAGAAGCCACGGTCAATAGGCCAGTGTTGCCTGACGACCATTACACCCCTTCAAGTAAGTTTTAGCTAACTCAATCTTGGAAACTTTCAGGTGATCATTCTTCAGTTTTTGATGAACTTTTTTGCAATTCATAAAGCTTTACTTTTCTGTGTTCAGTTCCTCATGCCTCAGAAAATAGTCATATTTACTGATTCTTGTGTTGTATTGTCACTTACTACCACCAGATACCTCCATAATAATTCACAATCTAACATCATCCTTGGACTGGACTATTCTTTTCCAATAGACCCCTTCACATATAGGAATACTGGGAAATGAGATTGCTGATAGAGCTGCCAAATTAGGACACTCCCATTGTAATATGGAGGATTTTCCTCTTGAGAGTGAAGAATATTGCACAGAAACCAAACAGTTGCTTGATTTCCACCAGAATAATGAACTCAATACATTCCTATAAACTCAGAGTCTGGGTCCGTTATACTCACTAGACTCTCCCACTTCTCAATCCTAAATGTGATCACAGACTAGCCACTGCTACCATCTGGTTTAAGATTGGAGATTGTGGATAAAATTTACATCTCCATCACCTCAGAATGTCAGATACGGGGTATTGCCACAAGAGATTGTTGACTGTGATTCTCTTGTCAAATTTAAAAAGGGGCTAGATAGATATATGGATGGTTTGGGTATTATATAGAATAATCTGACTAAGCCAAATTGGCGGGTATATATGAATTTTTGGATCAACAGATCAACCTATGACTAAGCCTAACGGCAGTTTTTGTAGTGGGTGATGGTTCATTGAGTATTGCATGTGTAATGGGGTTTAGTTTTTCTTTTATCTATACATGACTATGCATGAATGAACTGATAACTGGGATGGGATAGACCTAGTCTTTCGTGTATGTATTAGTATTGTTATTATTTGTTTGGACTGGGACAGTCTCGAAAGGCCCTTGTGGCTTCTAACTGTCTCTATTTTCCTATGTACTGATATTTGTCCTTCTTGTAAGGACAGTTGTGAAACTTTGACACACTTTCTGTTAAATTATTCTGCTGATTATGTTCGAAGAGCTTCCCTCCAAATTGAACTGGGTGACCTGGGTGTCTCAACTTTCTCTATTCCAACTATCCTGGGTGGTCAAGACATTCCATCTTAACAATTTCCAAAGATATTAATATGTTTGAAGAGGTATCTATACTCCACTTCCCAAATCAGCAGAATATAATTACTGACTTAGACTGACCAAGACTCTGATGACTTCACTATGGTGTCTCCCTATGTAAGTTTTACTCCAGAAAGAACACCACATCACTTCAAGGTCAAGATTCTCATTGTTGAGAGTAAAAGATCTTTTTCATTAAGGTATGTGTAACAGAATCTCAAAATTGGAATACCCTATGGGTCAGTTTTTTCAAAAATATACTTAGACCATATAGCTTACCATGTTTTGGCAGACCAAAGAAAATAATAGAAGAAAATGATATTTCAGTGAATGATTTAGCGAAAACTTCAATGAATATGGTGAGTGTTCCTCCAAATCTTGAATTGGACAGTTCATTTAAATGTTATTCCAAGAATATAACTTCTTTTGAAGTTTATAATGCTTTGTTTATGGATAAATTGGATCAACTTTGTAGGAAACACTATAAAATAGTTTAACAGATGGATCTAAGAGTGGTAATGAAGTCATTTCTGCTTTTTTATATGAGGGGGAATATGTTTCAGTTTTCTTTGCCTCCAAATAGTTCAACATTTACAGCTAAAGTATTAGCAATTTATAGATCTATTTTATATTTCCATTCCAGGCCTCATTATAAAGTGGCTATATATTTACAGATGAGGAATATCTATCTATCGTATATTTGGGGTTATTTGGGTAAACTTTTTTTTTAAATAATAGGTATGTAATATGAATATGAATGCTACACAAGGCTACTATTATATTTTGCTAAAAGATGGGTTATGTAAAATAAAATCATTCCAGTAACTTTTTTCTCAGAAGTAAATTAATAATTCTGGTTCTGGCTGGAATTTTTTAAAATTCTGGGTAGAACCAGAACTGGAAAAAAAAAAATTCCAGCTGGAATTCTGGTACACCTCTATAATATATATATATATATATATATATATATATATATATATATATATATATATATATATATATATATATATATATATATATATATATATATATATATATATATATATATATATATATATATATATATATATATACTGTAAAATGGGGTAAAACTAACCACCATCAAAAGTAAATTTTATTTTATTTTTTATGAAAGAAACTATTTACATTCTCAGTTTTGGATTTTTTGGTAGAATAGTCTTAATATTTTATGTTTTGTATAAAATGACAATAACTCAAAAAAAAATTTTTTCTATAAAATTTGAAAAATTTTCTAGGTCTGTCCCCAAAAAAATATATTGAGTACATAACAATTGAACTTAGAGGATTTGAAGAACATGAAAGGTAAATGTTTGCATTTAAAATAATGTAAATTTTCTTTATCGTTTAGAAAACATTAATGTTGTTCAAAAGCTGTGTAAAACTAACCACCAAATGGGGTAAAATTAATCATTAAAAAGTCTGAATAACTTTTATATTTTTTAACTAATCTACATAAAATTTGTAAAACTTTTCCAGTGCACAGCATCAAAATGGATGGATATACAAAAAAAAATTTCTAAATAAAAATGTGTATCATGCCCAACTGTACAACCTCTGCAAAGGCTTTTTTCATAACCATCATTTTGTTGCTATGCATGGAAAAAATGTTGAAATTTTTCCTGTGCGTAGCACCAAACTGATAGAGTAAAAAAAAATTTTTTTACAGAGGTTATACAGTTGGGTGAGATACACATTTTTTATTTAGAAAGATATTTTGTATACTCAACCATTTTGCAGCTGTGCAAGGGATAAACCAATAATTTGAAATTTTTCCTGTGCACAGCATCAAAATGATTTGATATATACAGTATATAAAAAAAATAATGTTGGGAGGGACGTCTTTCAAATTGAAAGGAATAATGACGGGTGGAGTCATCGGCATAGGAGTGTATAGGAGACGAAGTAATAGAGAGAAGGTCATTGATGAAAATTAGAAAAAGTTGGGGATAGGACAGATCCTTGAGGAGCACCACTATTTATAGATTTATAGGAAGAACGGTGGCCGTATATATATATATATATATATATATATATATATATATATATATATATATATATATATATATATATATATATATATATATATATATATATATATATATATATATATATATATATATGGTTAGAAGAGAGAAATGGAAACAAATGTTCAAAAATAATAAAAATCGTAGAAATATAAAGGTAAACTTTTATATTTGTTTTTACAATTTAAAATACAAATAATATTTATGGACAAGGTGCCATAGATTAAATTAACTTTTGTGGTAGGATAGAACACTTAGGCATTCATGGCCTAATATTTGAAAAGGAAAAAAGAGAGAGACATTGATTTATTTACAAATACTGCATCCACAGAATATGGAACATGTTATAGGCACTTGTTATTTAATAAGCACAAACTGGAAGAAAAATATATGTATACAGTATATATTTTTTTGTTAAGTGGACTCATAGAAGGAAATTAATAAGAACAATACAAGTGCAAGAAAAATTTAATAAGATATTTTGTTCAAGATTTGTTAAATAAAAATAAAATATAGAACTCGAGGAAGTTTATTGAATTGGCAATTAATTTACGTACATAATTATCATGTAATGAACAGATATTGTGTAAAATTTAGTATGTGTTTTGAAAAAGATTTCAATTAAAAAAGTTGCAATTTTAAATGTTCTGCAAAACCTTTTTTCAGAAATCTAGATACTCTTGTCCAAGGTGATTTTTTTTTCTGCCCTTCTCTTCATTGTTTTTATACCATTACATTGGTGTTCTGATTGCTCATCCATAATCTTTATTGTGGTCTTAACTTTCTCACCAAGGTTGGGATAGTGTCTTCAGATATGGATTTGTCCCTCAGGATACACAGTTTGGAACATGGTTTTAAAATCATACCAATTTTTTTCCAGGCTATCTCAAATATTAGGATGAACAAAATATGGAATAGAATAATAGTAGATAATTGTCCTCCCATCTTTGCCTCAATTATTTATATTATTCACATTATTCTTTCCCTGCTGGACATAACAGGGTCTTTCATCTGACATTTTATAATATATATATATATATATATATATATATATATATATATATATATATATATATATATATATATATATATATATATATATATATATATATATATATATATATATATATATATATATATATATATATATATATATATATATATATATATTATAGAAATTTTTTTTAGAAGTTGCCAGATTATTATTGTTTTATTAATTAATATTAAAAATATGAACTCCAGATTTTGTAGTACCGATCTTTGGTTTAAAACTAAAAAGTATGAAAGGTTTTGGAATGTTTATAACAAATGTATGATTTATGCTCACCAAGATGTCTTATCTCGTTGCTATGAAACTGGAAATGAGTTGGCAGCAACTCTATATGGCATGGTAAGTGCTTTTGGATAGTTTAAAACATTTTAGTTCTTAGACATAAAATTTTATATCTTAGTAGTATTTGACATATTAATGCAAGAAAATTATTTTGTATCAAGTACTAATTATTGAGATTTTAATTTTACTCTTAAATTACTCGTACATTTCAAAATTGTCAAATGAATGCATATGTATTGATAGTTATTTGTTCTTAAAAAGAAAATCTGTAAATTTGGAACAATTTCATTTTAATTATAATTAGTAAGTTTGGTAATTTTGCTTTTAATTTAAATCAAATCATTGATTTTGCCCATGAAGTATATGAATAAGTTCTTGTTTGACTTGAAAATTTGTTCTTATTGTAATATATTGTTGGGTTTAAAGTATTAAAATTATGTATAATATAATTTGTATTGTTTATTTTAGGTCCGGGAACCTTTGCCTCAATCTTATTCAGAATTTTGTGAAACGAGTAAACGTATCAAGAGACGAAAGAAGAAACGAAAAAGAAAGAAGAAGAATAGTGAACTGAAAAATGCAGCTCCCCTTCCTCCTCCTCCTGCTGAGGAGAGTGTGTTTGTTTTAACCGATGATGATACCCTTCAAGTAAAACTACAAGAGCAAATGAAAATAGAAGACATAGACATTGATGATGAATATTTAACATTTATGAAAACAAATCTTATGCATAGGTTAAAGTGGCAGCAGGTAAAGAAAGAAAAAATGGAAGAAGAGGAAGAAACTTTCTCAGACATTGAAAAAAGAGTAAGTATCCTTCTCTTGTTACATTAATGAAAAGATGACATTGTAGTAGGCCGAAATTGTGCAGTATTTTTAATAGGCGAAAGCTGTAAGGTCTTTCCTTTATTTTATTAAGTGAGTCACCCTGTTATTTTCCTCTTTTACATACGAAATTTGACTTTTTTTTTTTTTTTTTTTTTTTTGGTCAAAAATATAGTTTAATTATCTATAAATAGATAAACAGTAGGTAAATGATAAAAGATAGAGCAAATCACAAAGGATAATTATTATAAAAAAATAAAAAAAATCTGTAATAATAATAATTTAAATGGAAACTACCACAAAGTCCCTATAGAAAATAAGTAAATTTATGATCTTTTTTGTGAGAAATTCATTCGAGTTTGATTCCCGACATTTTTATGAACTTTTTTATTTGAAATAAAATCCCCCCCCCCCCCCCAAAAAAAAAAAAGGCATCAATAGTAAGTTTTAAAAATTGTCTCAAAGAAATCAAAATCTATAATTTTTGGAGAATAAATTTAGTACTTTACCCATGGTCATTCTTTGTTTTAATGTAAAACTTGATGTTTTACATTGAAATAGGTCAGATAGTAACACTTTTTAAATAAATAATTCCCTCTCTATTGTGTTTATTTCTAGGAGCATCCTGACGTTACTAGAGAGAAGAATATGAAGGAGCTTTATGGTGATTCAGCTGCTCAGGTTCATGGTATGGAAACGGCTTTGCAATTATCATTCGATCGGATCTCTACGCTGTATAAACCATCAATCTATCCAAATATTCCTGTCAAGCTTAGATTTGATTAATATAAAAGATAAAATGGGGGTCGGTAACCAATCGTTTTGGTGAATACGTTCTGAAATTTTAGCAATTTTTTTTTTAGTTGTTTGACGGCTCAACTCCCTCATTATCAGTTCTTAAAAGAAAAGAGAAAATAATTTTTTTTTTCATTGTTTAAGTAAACGTTATTCGTCCAATCCAATGTTGTGGTAATTCCCAGACAGATTCTTTAAATATTCTCTTCTGAGTTTGCCTTTAATCATAACTCTTAAGAGTATTAAAAAAAACTGGCCTTTTAATTTTGCACTCTTTTTATTTTGTTCCTTTAAGACAAGGAGATATTTGTTTTGTGAGGAATTGGTAACGATAATAATTTTTTCGTATATATGATTAATTTATAAAATTGTGTAGTAAGATTTTAAATGAATTTTTTCACTAATAAATTTCTACACTTTTGAGATTGACGATTTTTTTTTCTCTCTAATATAGTTTTTGAAAAACGTAAATAAATCTAAAACATTAAAAGTTCGTAAAAATTGGTTTTAAGTTACTATGGTCTTATTTTTTTTTATAGTGAAAGGACTGAAAGCGGCTTGAAGTATCGGAACCATTATAAATAATTTAATGCACGAACACGCACTCTCCTATCTCTCTCTGTCTGCGTGTATGGTTACAGATTAATAGATGAATAAGATGTTTAATAAGCTTCCAGAACGTAAAAGATATTTTTTTCAACTCCCACTAGATGACTAGTTTTTTCTGTAAACTTTGTACCTCTTTTAGGAAAGACATGTAATTAGTGCCTTCTCAATTTCTCTCTTGCTTACAGCTTTCTCAGGATTGATCAAATTATCTATATCGTCATTGTCACCTTTTTTTTATTATGCTTTGTACATTTTTTTTACTGATCGTTCTGTAAAAGCATTCACTTTATCCCAATTTTCAGTTTTATATTTTTACTACTATAATTTTACTGTACAATTTTTAAAGCAGTTGGTACTAGCAATTTTGAGAATCCTAATCCTAACTCTGATTTGTAGTCATATACTCAGTTTTCTATAGCTCAAATTCATCGATTCTCACATCAGATACTACTACATTCCAGGAGAAAACGCAACATTTTGCTGGATTCCATCCCACGTTGTTATCAACTTATTTAAGGAAAATCTTACCTGTAATTAGGCTAATCCACTATGCTTAGTTCTCATTCGATTTAAAATTGCCACACGCCAACCAACTCACACCTCTCATCGTTCGAGATTTTTGTTAAGAATGCTGGAAAACTAAAATGAAGGGTGGAGGAACTAGACAACCCTTTTATAACAAGATGCCTACGACAGATACTTTTTCATATTTCTATAGCCATATTTGATTTCATATACCACATGTCGAATATACTCTCTTCTACCCTACTATTTATAGGCTGCATAGCTGACAATTCTATTAATAAATTACGTTCTCAGGGACTAATCTACCTTTAAAATCACGTACATTAGATGATCCGAGAGATCCAGGTCTCTTGAATGATATATAACAACTCCATAAACCCCAATCAATGTATGTAAATCCTAGGGAAATTTTCAAATATTTGTCAAGGCAGAATTTTCATCGAGAAGTGGTGACTTCTATATCAGCTCTTTAAAAATGGCACAAGATAAATTTCCTAACATTTGCGTGCGTGCATTGAGGTAGATATTCTACCTATTTGAAAGCACCCTGTGTTTTAATTTATTAACAGAAATTATAAACAAAAAAATAAAAATCTTGTTTGGATTAACCGATATCTTATGGAGTGTTCTGTCGGAAGTATTCAAACTAAGCATTCAATTAGAATGGGAATAATAATAATTATTATTATTATTGAAACTGTCTGCAAGACAAACTTTTCCCAGTTTAATTAAAAATTAAAAGATGGGAGTTAAAATATTTTTTTTTTTTTTACGGTCAAGCATTTTTATACAGAGTAAAAAGGCAAACGAAAGTACCAAAAATGTAAGTAAATTTACACTATATGAAATTAAAATAAAGAACATATGCTGTAGCAGAAGACTAGGATACTTTAACAGGTTCTGTAATTCAAGTTAAGTGACAATGTCATTCGACAGATTAGTGTGTTATGGAAAATATGTTTTATTAAGAAAGCAAACCTTGTACAACAAACTTTTGTTTTCCAAACCTTTAACTTTCATAAGATCAGAAACAAACCAACTTCTACATGCTAAAGGATTATATAATTAGTAAGTATAATAGGAATTATTTATTTTACAAAAGAAAATTAAATAACTTTTACAGTACATTACAATAACACTTCGATCATCGGAATTAAGGTTCTGTAATAAACTTAATACTACTACTACAAATTTGATAGCTTCAATAAGATCAAACTTTATATATATATAATTCACTTTTTCATATTTTACACAATCCACAGTTTTTTTTTTTCAGTGAAGCAATAACATAACAGAAATTACAAACCTAAAAATGAAAAAAAAAAAAAAGGAGCAAGTACAAATAAACACAAAAAATACACGATGTATCCGTACAGAACTCTCCTTAGTAACCGAACAGCAATATGTAAAAAAAAAAACTTTACAAATTTAAAACTAATTGAAAAGAACACGAGAGAGGAATAGGTAATAATAAAGTTAATAAGAGTTTATTAAAGGATAAAAGGCAATAATAATTAACTATTATTGGACTTTTTAAAAATATTGTTCCACCAAAATGTACAATGATAAAAAATAATAGGAAAAAACAGCTGCTGCACCATATTGAAAAAAAATTTTTTTTTTCTCTCTTCACAATAACTGTATAATACAAACAAATTTCGTGAAGCAACACTAATATTTGATAAATGCAATATAAAATAATAATTCTTAAAATCAACATATGCATCCATTGAACAGTTCTTAACTGAATATTTGGTTTTCTATTAATATTTACTTTTATTATTATTATTATTTTTATAATTATTATTATTATTATTATTTTATTATACGGAATACCTGTTAGCTTTGACATTTATAAATTCGAAATGAAAGTACCTGGTTTTTGCGTACAACTTTATATTTACAAAGGCCAGGGTCTTTTTATATATATATATATATATATATATATATATATATATATATATATATATATATATATATATATATATATATATATATATATATATATATATATATATATATATATATATATATATATATATATATATATATATAACTTTCTTAAAGGATCTCATCAATGCTAGGGCTTATTATTGATGGTTTAACACATACAAAACAGCTTTTCAGTTCTTTTTGTAACGCTGACCCACAGGCAAATTTTAAAAAAAAAGAGGACAACATGGTGGGTCCTCTCCTCATATGTATAAAAAAAATCTGGAAAGGCCTAGCATAAGAGTGCATGGTAAACTGCAAGACTAGTTTAAAGAATAAACTTTCCTACAACAAATGCCAAAAGGGCGACAACAACTATCATGACATATTGGGTGACGGGCATTGCTTGCTGCATTTGATTGGGTGGAAGGATGATCGTTGGCCTTTCTCCCATGGTTGAAGAAACATTTCTTACTCGTAGGGCATCCTCCTGTATAATAATAATAATAAAAATAATAGCCATAACATTCTATAGCTTAGTCTACTGTTACAGTAATGAACAATATTTATACAAAATAGCACGAGAACAAGCAGAGTTAAGCTAAGGTTTGTAAGGTTTAGTAGAAGGGAAAGATTATAGAATTTACATCACTTCGATAATGCGACTGCACACTCCGAGGGGCTTCTCCCTCGGAAGCGATAATCATTCCACGGGAAATCAAAGAAGTACGACCGCAAATTCAGACCAGCTTGCGCACCGAAATGTCACAAACGTTTTCTCGCAATAGTCAAGGCGGGGGTCTTTCTTGCGGAACACTTGAAGAGATAGAAAAGGTTGTAGAGATGAGATGATTGGAAGAACCCAGAGAAGGATAGAGTTTGACAGTATATGAAGAAGAATTAGAAGTTAAAAATAGTTCTAAAATGTTGAGTTCATCTCCAAAGCGAGTAAGGAGCTCCACCAACTGCTCAAGGTCGTTTTAGATGCAGAATTGAAAGGCACTTTCACAGGCTGTATCATGAGAACTAGAAGGAAGCCATTGGCGGTGGTGAACACTGAAATCATCTAATATGATAAATTCTGAGAAGGGAGAAGAAGAGAGAATGTGCTCTTTTGGAGTTTAGGATAGTCAGTATAATTCGGAGATAATTAAACAGCAAATGAATAGCAAGGTGGAAAGTTCAGAAGACTCCAAAAAAAAGCAACATACAAGAGAGAAATTAGAAAGTTACTAAATAGAATGGAAAACCAAGCAAAAACATAAAATTATTGGCAGATACAATTTGAAAATCGTACAGGAGCCAACCATCACCATAACACTAAGGTGGTTACAGTAGCAAGAGGGGAATTAGGCATAAAAATCAAATGAGGAAAACTAGATTTAGTACCGACAAAAGAAGAAAATAATAAAACTCCAATGAAGATGATCTTAGTGGCAAACTAATAATTCATTGAAAAAAAAGAAAAAGAAAAAAAACTAACCTTCAGTTGGAAATTTTCTTGCCGAAGTGAACTTGTTTCTTCTCGCAATTTCTTAATTTCTTCACTCGCTTTTCGAAGTTCGTTTTCCAGATTGACAGGCTGGAATAAAAAATTCCATAAGGGTAATACATAAATTACATAAAAACGCAACAAAGAAGCTTATTTTCAATGAGTCCCAGCCCTCAGAACACGCAATTTATAAAATATAATACTGCCAAAAAATGTGTACCCACCCATCAAAAGCCGGCAAAATGTAATGTAATTTTTTAACATCACAATGT
This sequence comes from Armadillidium nasatum, assembly GCA_009176605.1. Lineage (NCBI taxonomy): Eukaryota > Metazoa > Arthropoda > Malacostraca > Isopoda > Armadillidiidae > Armadillidium > Armadillidium nasatum. Next base: position 64,239 of record SEYY01020952.1, read on the forward strand.
CCCATTCCTAAGTTCACGAGATTAAAGTTCAGAAGTGAATTCAGCACAAATATTTACAACCGTAGCCAGCAATTCACTATACCGCTAGGCAAGTAAATTTATTTTTGCTTAAAAATCTGTAACCGTTAATCAAAAATAGATCCCAATTCCCAATATATATATATATATATATATATATATATATATATATATATATATATATATATATATATATATATATATATATATATATATATATATATATATATATATATATATATATATATATATATATATATATATATATATATATATATCCCCACAAGAAATTCTAGTTAAAGTGAAAAAAAATTAAAAATTAAAGTGACCTAATTGAAAACCTTAAAATAATTACGGCATAAATTCACAAGCTTTCAATGCTTTAATCAGATCTTCTTGTTCAAGTAAGTATATTGAAAGACTGACCTAGATTAAAAAGAATAAAGATTAAAACTAAGGTTAAACTGAAAACTGGCAACTATGTTGCAAATTCACTATATATATTGATTACTCACACTTTTCAAAGGAAATCCTCTACCTCCTCCAACAGTTCTCAAACACACTTATACACAATACAGTATATATATATCATTTAATTTTAATTGCTTAAGTCTCTCTTCCGTTTATCCTCAAACCCATTTCTTTACTTGGCAGTTGTTTCTCTATCATGCCTTTGTGACGACCAAAAAAAAAAAAAAAAAAAAAAAAAAAAAAAAAAAAAAAAAAAAAAACATCATCGGAGCAAAGTCCTTCATAATATCAATCTGTCCCCATCCTATATCCTTCCTTCAAGTGTGGGTCCTCTCATCACCTAGCCTATTACCATCAAGAAAATAATTGTAGACAAGAGAGATCCCTTTTGTAATCCTGAGCTCACTGTCAACTTTACAAATATAGTCGCTGTAAGTGACTATAATTGAAATCTGGGCCTACCTGGTCTTCGATTACAGTGAAGAAAAACAAGTAAATTTTCCAATATTAAAACCTGAAAATAAAATTCCATCTAAAAATCTATTATGTATTTAGGCAAAATCACTGAATCTGAAAATAAACTGATACACACACACACACACACAAAAAAAAAAAAAAAAAAAAAAAAAAAGCTTTATCACTAAAAACGTTTTCTATTCATTCACAATATATTGAATTTATTTAAACATTCTTATGGTCATATACCGCTTACGATTAAGTACATGTAAATTATTAAGAAAAAGTAGCTTTTTTGCCAATTCAGGAGAAATTTGATTTATTTTCTTATGAATGTTTCCTGCCCGGCTAAACGTTCTTTCGCTAAAATGCATTTGAACAAGGAGTGGACAGGTATTTTTCTGTTGGTCAGGAAGAGAACTTTGCTGATATTTAGACTACAAATAGGGTCAACTGGTGTATCATATTTTGTTGAGTTTTTCCCCCATAAGTGGAGGAGAAAAGTATTTCTCGAGACCATTATTTTCTTTTTCTAACTTTTTTATTTTTAGACTATTGCTTCTTCGCTTTGCTCGTTTCTTATTCTTCTCTTTTAAGTCCTTTCCGATTAATATGTGAACTCTTCCCAGTAATTTATTTCCATTTGGTTATTTTCATCAGATGATGACCTTTGCGACATTTCACCGAAACATTCCCAAATAAAGACAAAATGTCTCTATATTTAATAATCTATTTCTTCTGTTTCATTGATAACATATGAATGAAATTAAGAGCAAAGATGTTTCTGACTTTCTGAATATGAGCTGAATGTGCTGATTTCTTTTACATTTAATTTCCACATTAAGCATTAATTTTATTTCATAATGGTTTTTTTTTTTAGCATGAAGTGAAGTTAATTTATATTGGAGATTCTACCCTGTTGCTTGTATGTTTTCTTTCTTTTCTCAGACAAAACTCAAAAGTTCGTCGTTCATTGTTTTTAACACCACTCTCCTTCCAAGCTTTTGATAGAACATTTTTGCGGTATGGTAAGTCAAATCAACACTATCCACACTTGCCTTTTTTTTTTATGTATTTTTTTTTGCCAATTTTTTTTCAAACGTTTATAACATTTGAATAATATTTTTCATTAACTTAATTAAACTGATTAGCAGTCAATTTGCTTGAGGAATAAATAATATGCAGTTTTCTCATCTAACAGTCTTTGTAACATATAAATGCTGGGTTCCACTTCATTTCTATATCTTGTGTGAGCGTATATATTGGTAGTTTCTGGAACTTCTGGATTTAATTTTGTTGATATATTATATATATATATATATATATATATATATATATATATATATATATATATATATATATATATATATATATATATATATATATATATATATATATATATATATATATATATATATATATATATATAAAATCTTTTAAAAATTTATCTATTTAGAGACTCGGGTCCTATTCATAAAAATAGTGGTTCAATCAACATTTGTTTCAAAGGCGTGATGAGTCTAAAATGGGTGCGGCTGGCCTCATTTGGATGCAATTGTCAATAATTACCTACATTTTAATGTAGTGGCAGGAAAGAGGGATAATATTGTAATTACAAATAACAGCTCATTTTTTCTCTCACATTCCTTGATTGAGAATAAAAGCAATTGGCAAATATATGACTATTTAGTAACTATCTTAATGGAGGAGTCATTGAAAGATCCAAAATTTTATATTCAGCAGCAAACAATATATACATAATTACAAAACAGAACACTTCATCTTTATGTAGGATGAGTTATGCAAAGGAATTTACTTTAAAGCAAAAATAGCCTTTAACTTCCTCTACCTTTTACTTATCATCCAAGATATTTGTAATACCTTGTGAGAATATATATTATGCAATTAATAAATTTAGTATTTTTCAGCAAAAACAAATTCTGTGAAAAAAATCCTTTCTCAAAAACCTTTCTAAGTTAATCCAATATTTGAGTAATTTATAAATTCTTGTCACCCATGCTGCATCAAGTACTACAACGAGACATCTGATTACATATGGATTATAAATATAAGTAGTCTTTTACTAATATTACATTCACATGAGAAATAAAACTAACGTAGTTGAAGCAAGCAGATTTATAATTAAATTTAATACACAAAGTTATTTATTCTTTAACCCTACAACACTAAAATTAGCAGTAAAAAAAAAAACTAACCTTTGGTGATGCTTTTGGTCCTTCTTTCTGCTCTTGTGGAACGTTAACTGACTCTACAGCCTGTTGGTCTTGGGCATCAGTGGGCAATTCAAAGACACATCTTAATTTGGAATCCATAAGTTTGTTTTGGTCTGAATCTTTGAACTAAAATTGAAGGTATTTTATAAAACTAAAAACAAAGAAATACATAATTAATTTTACCCAGCCTTAAAATTAATTAAAAAAAATTCCATAAAGAATTAAGCACCATATAAATATTATTGAAACTGCATTACTAACAGATAAAGCAAAGAAATTAATTTACTATATGATTAAAAGCTTTAATACTTTTTTTGTATCAAAGAAAAAATACTTTGGGTAAGTTTAAATTATCTTACAAAGTCATATGCAAGTCTTACAAATTTGCAATAGTTTTGTTTCTACCAAATTTCCTTTTTAAATATTCATACAGATCCTTATAACTTATTTAATCCAAAATGGGGCCTAGAAAAACTAACAAAAATCTCTTTGTTTCCCTTCAAAAGTATTACCAGAAACAGAAAGTAGTAAAATAAGAGCTTTGGATAATGCTTTGTAAGATATAATGTACAACAAAGTTTTCTTTGGCTATACCTATTTTTCAGAATGAGTAGGTTGAGTAAAATTAAGAACTGTTGAAAGGATTAAAAATTCTTGTAAAATCATAAAGACAGAAGAGATACAGTGTGTAAGAAATTCGTAAAATCACAAAGATAAGAGAGTTAGCTTAAGAATGTAAGATATATGCTAATTTACACCTTAGAGTAAAGAAGGTAGGTAGGTTAAACAGGTTCAGTTATCTATATTTTTTAAAGTGTTTAATTTCTGAAAGAGGCAATGTTTTATGTAGTCACTTTCTGTAAATATTTAGAGTATGATAATAGAAAAGTTATAAATACTAGAAAAGTTATAAATACTGGCAAAGTCTAGTCTTCAACTGTTGCGTATAGCAGAAATCTATCACACACACTACCTAAATTAGAAGTTAGAAAAAAAAAATGGGATTTTTTAAATCAATAACTGTACTTCAGACAAGGGGTTTTCCCATTATTCTGCATTTGAAAAACTTTGTAAACTTAAAAAGACTAATCGTCAAGAAATGCTATCTAGAGAATGCAAAAAAAAAAAAAAAAAAAAAATGAAAAAAATTCCTTTGGCATGAGAAGTATTTTGCTACCAAGATAACCATTTATAGTAAATAAAATACTATTTTATACAACCAATAGTCTAAACAATATTCAAAAGATATTATGATAGAAACAAAATGGTTTGTAAGTGATTTCAAAATATAAAATTTTGTATTTACTTTTCTAAATACACTATATAAAATGCATAGTTTACCCAAATATTTTCTTTCTTAATATTCAAAATAAAAATATACTAATTAATGACATTATTTCAAAATTTATATGAGCAAAAGAAATCTTTTATTTTATTCTTATTTGGAAGGAGGGAGGAGAGAGGGGGAAAGGGAGGTTGAAATAATTTTAAAATTCAGCACATGAAAATTACAATCAGTAATTTATACATGATCCTAAGATTTATAAATTCAAAATATTTATATAACTTTAGGTACAAGATATCTCAGTCACAAACTACTAAATCAAATTTTGGTTAAGGTCTATTTATAAAGGGTAACAATATAGAAGTAAATTTACTTAAAAATGTTTAACTTTACTTCAAAATTATATATAAAAATGAGATATATGATGAATAAAAGTCAATTCACAAATACATGCAAAAAAATTTTTTTAAACAGTTGCAAAAAAAAAAAAAATTAAATATTTATATATATATATATATAATATATATATATATATATATATATATATATATATATATATATATATATATATATATATATATATATATATATATATATATATATATATATATATATATATATATATATATATATATATATAATATGTGAAATGAAAAATCAGAGGCCAGATGCTCCATGGCTACCCTTCTTGAGTCTATTAACTGCTGTTGGGATGAACGTCTTTCAAACTGAAAGGAGTAATGAAGTGTGGAGTCATCAGCATAGGAGTGGATAGAGATGAAGTAATAGAAAGTAGATTATTAATGAAAATTAGAAAGTGTTGGGGATAGAACAGAACCCTGAGGAACACCACTATTAGTAGGTTTAAAGGAAGAGTGGAGCCGTCTACAACAGCAGATATAGAATGACCAGAAAGGAAATTAAAGAGAAGATCACAGAGGAAAGGATAGATACTGAAAGATCAAAGCTTTGTGCCAGACTCTATCGAAGGCTTTCGATATGTCCAGCGCGACAGCAAAGGATTCACCGAAATGCCGAAGAGCGGAGGACCAAGAGTCAGAGAGAAAGGAAAGAAGATCACCAGTAGAGCGTTTCATACAAAAAACCATACTGGTGATCAGTGAAAGATTAGAAGAATTGAATTGTTTCCAAATCTTCCTGTTAAGGATAGATTCGAAAACTTTAGAGAGAACGGTGGTGAAAGAAATGGGACGGTAGTTGGAGGATTGAGAAGGATCCCCCTTCTTCGGCACAGGCTGGATGAGCACACGTTTCCAGCAAGAAGGAAAGGTCGAAGTAGAAACGCAAATGCGAAAGTTTACCAAGGCAGGGTGCAAGCTAGGGAGCACAAATTTTGAGAACCACAGGAGGAATACTATCAGGACCGTACACATTCTTAGTATTAAGCTCTGAGAGACCAGAAATAACGTCTTTAGAAGAAATTATAATTTTAGGCAGAAATTAGTTGGAGAGGGTTGGAGGAGGAGGAATAGCTCCGGAATCGTCTAAGGTAGAATTAGAGGCAAAAGTTTGAGCGAAGAGTTCAGCTTTAGAAGAAGGTAAAACAGCAGTTGTGACGTCGGAAGATACTGAAGGAGGGAAAGAGGAAAAAAGCAAAGTTAGAGTTGACATTTTTTGCCAAATCTCAGAAAGAGCGTGAGGAAGAGGAATCAGAAAGATTATTGTATTTTTACGGAGAAAAGAGTTTTGGGTGTTACAAAGGATAGATTTTGCACGATTCCGGAATGAAATATAAGTTGCGTGAGTTTCAGGAGTTTGAAGACGATCGTAATCCCTGAAGGCAGCATCCCTGCGGCGGATAGCGTGAGAACAAGTAGAGTTAAGCCAAGGTTTGTTGGGTTTAGTAGAAGGGAAAGAAAATGGAATGTACGTCTCCATGCCAGAGAGAATCACCTCGGTTATGCGTTCAGCACACTCCGAGGGACCTCTCCTACGGAAGTAATAATCATTCCACGGGAAATCATAGATGTACGACGGCAAGTCCGACCAGCTTGAGGCACTGAAATGCTGCAAACGTTTCCTTTCAACAGAAGGGGGTCTTTCTTGCTGAAGATTTGAAGAGAAAGAAGAGGATACAGAGATAAGATGATGATCGGAGGGAAGAGCTTAACAGTAAAAGGAGAAGAATTAGAAGTTTGAAAAAGGTCTAGAATGTTGGGTTCATCTCCAAGACGATCAGGGATACGAGTAGGGAGCAGCACTAACTGCTCAAGGCCGTTTTGGATAGCAAAATGGAAGGCACATAAACCAGCTGTATCATGAGAACTAGAAGAAAGCCATTGGCGGTGGTGAACATTGAAATCACCTAATATGATGATTTCCGAGAAAGGAGAAGAGAGAATGCTCTATTTTAGAGTTTAGATAGTCAAAGAATTTAGGATAGTCAGTAGAATTAGGAGATAAATAAACAGAACAAATTAATTTAGTCGTAGAATGGCAAGAAAGACTAAGCCACAAGGTAGAAAATTCGGAAGACTCCAAATTAGAGACACAAGAACAAACAACATCTTTTCGCACGTATGTGCAACATCCACCTTTGGCTAAAACTTGAGGACAGAGACAGTAGAAGGAAACAGAATAGGGTATGCTATCAGAACACTCAAACATCTGAGTTTCAGTCAAGAATAAGAGGTGGAAATTGGAATGAAGACCGCTAATGTTGTAGAAATTAATGAAAAAAAAAATAGACCGTGCATCCAGAACAGCCAGCTGCAAATTCCTGGTGGCACCAACCCTATCACCGGAGGCCACCAACTCCTAAGTGGTGATGGGGGAAGGGGTGGATGAGGGGCTATCTACGGAATTCGCCCCTCTTGGATTCTCTGAGGCTACCAAAGTCGATGCCATAATTAATTAGTTTTTTTTTTTTTTAAGGGATGTGTGTATGAAATAGTGTTTGTGTGCAAAAGGAGAGCCTACTCCGTGTGGAAGAAAGTGAACATGTACCGTGTACCGTTGGGCACCAGGATGAGATGGGAAGTACCCTTAACATCCTGTATACCCAATGGTGGGTAATCTCAACACCTCAGGAGCGCTACTTCCCTCCCCTATATATATATATATATATATATATATATATATATATATATATATATATATATATATATATATATATATATATATATATATATATATATATATATATATATATATATATATATATATATATATATATATATATATATATATATATATATATATTATATATATATATATATATATATATATATATATATATATATATATATATATATACGGTATATATATATATAAAGTCTCAATCACTTTTAAAAATACAAAAATCCTTAACAATAAAGAAATTTGGCCAAAAATATAAAATACATACTAATGATTCCAAGTTGAATTCTCCATCGGGTGCAAATATCGTTTGAACCATAAATTTATGTTTATTTTTTTCATTTGGATCATATTCAAATGGCTGCAGCATAACGGCAACTTCAACATATTTATTGGGTTCAACTACTCCTGAATTGGGTCTAACACAATACTTGCGAGGAGCTGTCGTTTTAACCTAAATAAAATAATATAAGGAAAAAAAATGGCAATAGCGCATTATATATATATATATATATATATATATATATATATATATATATATATATATATATATATATATATATATATATATATATATATATATATATATATATATATATATATATATATATATATATATATATATATATATATATATATATCACTTTCACCTTTCCCACTCTCGTGGAGTGGTGCCTGCCACAATTCCCTCGTACACACCCCAACTCTCACCCCTCCCCTCCATCTCACTCTGTCCTTCACAACTCTTTCATCTAAACTCAAATCCCTTTCATCAAAAATCTCCCCCTTCCTACTCCATCCATCCATCTCCACTTTGGCCTTCCTTTCCCTCTACACCCCTCAATTTCAGATTTAAGTACACTGCCCACCACCCTGTCATCATCCATTCTACAAACATGTCCAAACCACTTTAGTACACCCTCCTTTGCTCTATCTACCATTCCCCTCCTCCATCCACAAATCTTCCTTATTCTTTCATTTCTAATCCTATATACACTTCTAAAACCATTTATCACTCTCAATCCTTTCATCTCAAGAATATTCAAACTTTTTTTCTTGCTTAAGCACTCATCATCCATGTTTCCCATCCATACATTACCCATGACAAGCACATACTCTCAAGCATTCTTACCTTAATCTCATTTGATATTCTCCCCTTCTTACATACATCTCTCACTAAATCCACCCATCACTTTTTCTTAATTTTTTTTTCCATTCACCCTTTTCCCTCCATCAAAATTCCCAGATATCAGAACTCTTTCCCCTCCTCAAATCTTTCCCCCAACTTTACACCCCCCATTCCATCCTCACCACCTCATCCCCACCTCCAATCCTCATTACTTTACTTTTTGCTGGATTTACCTTCAATCCCTTGTTCATACATTTCCCCCACAAATTCTTTCACTATCATTCTAAAATTTTCACCCAAGACTGCATCATCTGTAAACAGCAAAACGTTTACTTCCCATTCACCCTCCACAATTCTCAGCATAATGCCCTTCCCTTTCCATTTTCCTAACTACCTTCTATCAACAGATTAAACTATCAAGGCAACATTACACACCCCTTTAAACACACTTTAATCCAATCAGTAAGTTCTCTCTTCACCTTTACCCTCATTATATATATATATATATATATATATATATATATATATATATATATATATATATATATATATATATATATATATATATATATATATATATATATATATATATATATATATATATATATATATATATATATATATATATATATACTTCGGTACAAGTACTTATACATAAGTACACACTCTTTATGTCTGGAGATTAGAGGAGGTTGTATTCTTGCAAATGTTTTAATGTGTCAAACTGCATGCAGAATTATGGAGGATTAATGACCAAATCATAATGGATTTTGACAAAATCTAAGATCACAAATGTTATACTGATAAAGCTACAAATATGATATCAGTCTTTTCTCTACTAGGATTTTCTTGCTAAAAATGAAGTTGCAGAGTTGGAAAGTAATGATCTAGATGACTTTTGAAGCATTCTCTGAGCTGCTTAAAGCATCAACAATCAAACATATAGCTCCTGATTTGATCATGCTTCGCAATTAGTAGTAAAAAGTAATTCCAAAGAAAGAGGACAATTAGGTATAACAATGGGCAAACTTTTAAAGTTGGTATCATTTGAGTACAAGTGACAATAGCTACAGACATTCTAAAGGGAGAAAAATAATTTGAATCTGGTGGGGCTACTCACTGGAATATTGAAATGAAAATGATCACATACATTTTGCAAGTTTCAGAAAAGAAACAGTTTAGGTGTTTTAACTCTTAAGTAAATTACCAAAATATTCTTAATGAAATGTTTGAAGATGTGACTAACTGTGCTTAATGGCAAAAAACTTTTATAAACTAAATTATCCCATGTGTTTGAGGATTAAGGTATCATCTCGAGCAGATGCAGTCAACGTGTAATAGTGCTCTGGGTATTAGAACTAAAAAAAATCTGAACAAAAAACAAACTTATCAATGGAAATTATAGATCCTATTTTTAAGTTGGACTGGCACTAAGATGTGGAAAAAGTAACATTAAGGTCTGGCTTATTAGCGACAACATAGTTCATTTTCAAAGAAGCTGCAAAAGCTTCTAATATCGATAATGCATTATAAGCTTTACCAGGATCAAGTTCTACTATTTAGCTAATACACAATGTGAACCTATCAACAAATTACAACATATCTGTAAAAAGGATCAGTCAGCAAGCAGTTTCCAAATTAAAGTGAAAAGCAAGACTAAAAACACTTGATTCATTACTCTAACAGTATCTACTCAATATTGCTAATTTGGTAAATTTAGAGTTAGATATCAGATAATTATTGTATCTAGCTTATTTATTTTAGGCTTAAGAGTAACTTTAGTAAACATGAGATTAAAGCAAAATTAAATATTAAATAATTTGTAAGAAGACATTTAAGTTAAAGTAGTATAAAAATACTTTTAACATTCACTAACTTTTTCATAATGAGGAAAACAAATGAATGACCTAATTTCAAGGGGTCATTTAAGAGTTATTTATTTTTAAAACACAAAGTAATACTTCTTGTTTACTTTACATATATCCCTGCTTATCCCTTTAACTTTAAACCATGAAGCTTATTATAGCTATAAATTTAAGTAAATCCAGTTCAAATTGAGAAACAAAATGGTAACACCAAGACACAATTATCTAATCTCAACAACGAATTTATGTTGTGTATAACTGATCACAATGTAGGGAGTTTTTATGCTTATTCATCTGTGCTCTAAGGAAAATACTTATTATTATTCTTTTGATCAATTGATTAATGGAATTAACAGATTAACTGATTGATTGATTTAGAAATTTATTGTAAAAAAATTCAGTAAAATAATATTTTTTTAATATAATAATATATAATAATAATATATAAATATATATATATATATATAATATATATATATATATATATATATATATATATATATATATATATATATATATATATATATATATATATATATATATATATATATATATATATATATATATATATATATATATATATATATATATATATATATATATATATATATATATATATATATAATATATATATATATATATATATATCCTCCGTTGGTAAAGGCCAGAGGGCTACCAAATTCCACCGGAGTTGGAAAAAAAAACTATCTTGATCAATGGAGGTCTACATGTCTAGATACGCAGTATTTGAAAAATAGGCAAGTTATAGGCTATTTCATAATTCTGAGCCTTTCTAGGTAGTTTTCAAGGTATTTTTTTTTTTACATACAAAATAATGTTAATGGTTTACACATACCTTCCATCACATTCTTTATCAATTATCATTTTAATGATAATTATTTTTTCAAAATAATGATGTTACCCACCTTTGTGTGTATATGATGAAAATAATCTGATTTTTACTATCTACCAAAATAATTATTTATTTGAAGAGGACAAGTTCTGGAATTTGTTGAAAGTTATGGTGAAAAAATAATGACACCCTGCATTCTGAGTTAACTAACCTCCAAATATTTTCTTTTTCACATTTGAACCACTACAACTGTGTTAAGAAAAATTTTACTGGTTCTTTGTTTTTATAAATATAATCAGACCAGATATTTAGTAATAAGTTCACTTCAAATTATATATAAAAGTACACATGAAATTAATTTATGAAATCTTAAAAACTAAGGTTGGAACTGCTTTTCTAGGTACTATGCTAAAAAAACTAACATTTTAAGAAATAGTACACCTATCAGTACTAAATACTTAAAATATGAGTTTTTTCTTTATGTATATATATAATTAATTTCAAATAATTTGTAATCATCCTATTAAACAGTAACTTACCTTAAAACATACTTTTCTACTTGTAGGATTTGTTAGTTTAAGTTTTGACGTTACAACATCATTAAAAGGCCCTGCAATAACAATGTTTATTTAGAAAATAGGTACATATAAATCTAAAAATTTGGGATCAGGAAATGTTGATTTTGTAATTTTATTTAAAAAAAAAAACAAAAAAAAAAACAGGGTTTTGAGCAGAATTAATATTCCACAGAATTCAAAAAATGGTCTCTATACTATGGACAATTTTTTATAATCAACATTTAGTGATGACAGATTTTTAATTAATTTGAATATTGTGGGATATATCTACTTTGGGATTAGAAGAGGATATATCCACTTTGGGTTAAAAAAGGGAAAGTTATTCCTCATTATTTCCCAATTTTGTTTTAAAAAGTCTGGTGCTGGGAATATTTAAAATTCCTGCAGCAAGCATTAAGTAATTTAATTACAAGTACTACTTACAATAAATTCATTAAATTTGCAGGTAAAGACTTGTGGCTTTCAAGTAAGCATCTTTGTGATTTTAAATGATTCTATCTAGATTCTTAAGAACAAAAGTTAAAATTAAAGTAAAAAAAAAAAAAAAAAAAAAAAAACGATTGCAACTAGAAAAAGGATTTAATAATTTATAAATCATAATACTGGCTGTAACATGAGAAAATTGAATAATTTGGCTACCTAAAACTTGTTAGATGACTGAGTCAAATAAAATATAAAGGATTGGGTTTTCCCAATAATAAAATATAAACAATAATAAAATAATATAGAAGACCTAAATTGATAAATTATGAGAACAAGCTACAGGTTTATCATCTTTTATTATTTAAAGTCATCTCTTTCATTTATAATTTTTTGAATTTTCATATGATGTTTTCCTTACTAAATAAATATATAATTTTGTTAGAAGATGTATGATCATATTAATTAACTTACAAAATTGGTGAGAGGTATTACATGAAATTTCAAAATGGTAATCATTAATTTTTTATTTTTTTATCATCATCTTGAGGAAGTAACTTTTTAATGCTAAAGTTTGTAATAACTACATGTTATAGCTGACAGTTTTAACATTTTTCATACAAAGCTGATAAAACTACTGAGTTTAAACCTTCCAGTATAATTTTTTCATTTGTGTTTGATTGACAGAATATAAATTATCCTGAGGAAGTAAATTTATTTTTTGATGCAAAATTTGTAGTAACTATACAAATCCAACAATTCCAACAACATATTTTCATATAAAGTGATAAAACTATTAAGTAAAATATCTTTTAGTAGAATAAAAATTAATAAGATATCTAATAAGATATTTAATTTGGATAGAATTTTTTAATAGAAAAATTTGGATCTAAGATACTCTACAGGTAAACTTATATTCAGCAGAAGAAAAAGAGCTCAGTCTTTTGTCAACTTTCCCATAGGAGGGGGTGGGGGAAGTTGCTAAGCTCAATTATATTTAAGTCTTTATAGATACAAAAGTTTGACTTAAAGCACTGCCATAATTAAAATATTTGTCCAAATTTTAAGTAATTTATCTGCAATATAGATATTAAAATATTTAAATATATAAGGGGAAAGAAAGACATTAGGGTTTTAATATGCTTTCAATTACATGAAATTAGGTAAATTCTCCAATTTTCTTAAAAATCATGCAAATCAAATAGGAAAGAAGCATATTCTCTTGAGAATTATATGTTCAATAATATTGAAAATATTAACTAGCAATAATTTGCCAACTTAAGCTAATTTCTTATATGGAGGTTGTTGCAGTGATGAGGGACCTTGATAGAAATTACCACCCTAACAACCTAATTGCAGGATGGATAAATACCATATGTAAATGAGTTTCACATAATATTCTTGATTCAACTACATTAGCTGCAAACTTATAGAATACAGTAGTTATGTACCAAGTATTAGTTCAAATCCAAGTTTAAGTCAAAGTTCTTGAAAATCTCATTGTAATAGATTATATACAAATTACTGAATCACATTTTTCTACATTTAACAATAATCAGTTTTAAAAATTTTTAAATCAATAAGTAATATAATTTATGCAGTATATATATATATATATATATATATATATATATATATTATATAATATATATATATATATAATTATATATATATATAATATATATATATATATATATATATATTATATATATATATATAATATTTTGCAAGTTATGTATTTAATTTATGGATTAATGATTATGCATCAAAAGTGCTTAAATTTTCTTTCTTTTATAATTTATATAGAGGAATATTGTTTTCTTATAATGTTGTATAAAAATTTAAATGGTTGAAAATTAAAAGGAATTGTCTTTTCTGTTTTCTCTTTTGTCTATAACCTCAAATTGCATTAGATTAAAGCTCAATAAAATTTTGTTGAAGATTTGATTGAATATATATTAGGAATTCTAAACTGTAACAGTTCTATATTGGATAAATTATATTAATGAAGATCAGATTCTTGTATTACCCTATATGAAATCTTGAACCAAATATTAAGGAAGTTATATTTCTAATATATAAACTACTTTAAAGTTTTTTAACACAGTAAGAAGGAACTAATATATCTGTTATATCATTATGTATCAAAAAATATGACAAAATAAAACAAATAAAAAAAAAAAGTTTTATTATTTTTTTAAAAAATCAAAAAAATCAAAAAAATCATGATTTTTTCATAAAAAAATCAATTGATTTAATCAACTGATTAAATCAATGCCAACCCTGATTCTCAATTAAAATTATATATAATTTCCTTAACAAAATTTCAGTGCTTTTGACCTCTTTACAAATTTTAGGCAACCCTGGCCCCAGCAAAATTCCAGCCCTGATTGGTCCCTATGTGTAAGTCAAAGGAAGTTAGAAAAATAGGTAAATGGAATGTTTTCCAGGTATTACCAGTCGAGTACATGTAATATTGAGCATAAAAGTTGAAACTGGCTTCAGAGTTGGACATAGAATGGATGAGACTGTGTAGATAGGCATGTTGCTTGAGTCTTTCTTAGTTTAGTAAGCATGTGGTAGAAGTTCAAAAAAAAGCAGTGTCCATTGTAATAGCAATAGCATAGAAAGTAACACATCCATTCAATGGGCCGAAAGAGATTGCAGAGAGGTAGTATGAGAGAAAGTGTTTTAATGATTAAAAGCCTTAGAATTCACCTTTCCAAGGGGACTACCCAAGAAGTTTGAGTCTTTCTACATACAGAAGCAAATAACACCTATATAAATCAGAGTAATCAACTAGTGAAGTGAAAATATTCTGAAGTTGACTCAGAACACCCAACCTCTTAGAAACTTGTTTAGAAAGAGAATGTGATCTTAAAAAGAAACATCAAGAAAAAAGCTGCAAGAAGAATTTTGCCTAAAGACCCCCACTTCAATCCATTTAGAGTGGCTGTCTAAAGCACTGCTACCAGAGTTGTCATCATGGATCATTATTTCTTATATGGGTAGAATTTCTGCTATCGTAAACTCTCTCCATTACATTCATATGCTCTAAAACCTTTTAAGGCCAACTTGAACATCCTGAGATCGAGGAACGCAGTGTGTTTTTTAGCAAGATGGAGCTACAGTATATGCAGCTCAAAAATCATCACAATTTTTAAGTTTCCACATCGGATT
This sequence comes from Armadillidium nasatum, assembly GCA_009176605.1. Lineage (NCBI taxonomy): Eukaryota > Metazoa > Arthropoda > Malacostraca > Isopoda > Armadillidiidae > Armadillidium > Armadillidium nasatum. Next base: position 79,827 of record SEYY01020952.1, read on the forward strand.
TCATTGCATGACGATATTGGGGTCCTCTAGCCTCACTCCTTCTAATTGTTTTCAGTGGGGCTACTTAAATCACGAATGTATATTCATCAACCATAAACCATTGACACCTTTAGTGTTTTTATTCAGAGAAAGATAACCACTGTTCCACCTGATATAGCCCATTGAGTTATGGCAGTATTCAGAATATGACTCAGAATGTACAGATAATGAGTTAAAAATTTGGAGAATATAATCTTTAAAATATGATAACTTAAAACAATATTGAATGATATTTCATATATATACATAAATAATAGTTACCTTTAAGCATTATTTTTTTTTTTTTTTACTTTACAAATTTTTTTTAAAGGATGCTCACTATATATATATATATATATATATATATATATATATATATATATATATATATATATATATATATATATATATATATATATATATATAAAATTGATAATCACATTATATCCTTATTAATTATGATGAGTAAAAATTAGTTGAAAAGACATTTTAAACCTATATTGAAATAAAAATTTTGATACATCATATTTAACATTTATGAGAGCTTAAATATACAAACTATGAATAAAAATTAGTAACATTATTAACCTAGTTATATCATTTTATTAATAGTCAAGAGTCTATTACATGGAATTTAAAACAAAATAAGATATAGGCTATAATTTATAATAATAAAGATAAAATCTATATTATATAAAGTAGGAAAAAATTTGGATATTAAAACTAATAATAATTTTAAGGTATCTAACTTTAATAAAGAAAGCTTCAAAGTCAATAGATTTTTTATCTATTTTTTTACCAGTTTTAACTGGCTCTAGCACCAAAATTTTAAAATTTACCAGTTCTGACTCTGATTTCATTCAAATCAATTAGCAACAACTTTTTTTATAGTCTTGATAGGCACTGACAGCTTCTAAATGTGCCTTTTATGTTCATTTTAATTTGGCCAAAAAACATTAAGGGCAACAACTGCTGCATAAATATATTGAGAATAATGGAAACCTGCAAACTTTACAAAGAGAATACTAAATTGATGACAGACTAATTAATTAATCCATATGATTATAGGGCTATCCCAAAACCTCGTTTTTCACAATTAGCATCCTTATTAGCTGACTTGGTCTGATACTTTAATATTTACAGAATATGGACGAAATAAATTGTGAATAACAAAACAATTCACCCATTAGAATCTTGCATGACATTTCACATTTTAATGACAAAAGTCATTTAAGCAACATCCTTGTAAGCTTAAAAACAAGACCTAACTTAAAATGTACATAAAATGGCATTTCTTCGGATTACGCTCACTTACCACAAAATCTGAGCTCATTTGAGGGTTCTAAAATTAAAACCTGTTCAGGCCTAGACATATTTCACTAAAAAATATTATATTGTTTATCTAAAGAAAAATTTCTTGTCGGAACACTTCTTTCTCTTATTTCACTAGCACAGTCCCAGACAGTCTGATAACACAAAAATCATCTAGCGCCTGCGCTGAGTTACGACAAATCTTTCATATTGAATGACGTCAGAGTAAACATTAGTAAGAAATAGGGTGTCTTTGAATAAAATCAAATTACGCAAATTTCAATTAGCTTTAAATGAATAAAATAGGTGAGAAAACTCTGAAAAGTCACATTCATAATATATATATATATATATATATATATATATATATATATATATATATATATATATATATATATATATATATATATATATATATATATATATATATATATATATATATATATATATATATATATATATATATATATATATATATATATATATATATATATATATATATATATATATATATATATATATATATATATATATATATATATATATATATATATATATATATATATATATATATATATATATATATATATATATATATATATATATATATATATATATATATATATATATATATATATATATATATATATATATATATATATATATATATATATATATATATATATATATATATATATATATATATATATATATATATATATATTATATATATATATATATATATATATATATATATATATATATATATATATATATATATATATATATATATATATATATATATATATATATATATATATATATATATATATATATATATATATATATATATATATATATATATATATATATATATATATATATATATATATATATATATATATATATATATATATATATATATATATATATATATATATATATATATATATATATATATATATATATATATATATATATATATATATATATATATTTATATATATATATATATATATATATATATATATATATATATAATATATATATATATATATATATATATATATATATATATATATATATATATATATATATATATATATATATATATATATATATATATATATATATATATATATATATATATATATATATATATATATATATATATATATATATATATATATATATATATATATATATATATATATATATATATATATATATATATATATATATATATATATATATATTAGAAAAAAAATTAAGGAATTTATGGATCAGAAGAAACGAATAAAGAAAGAGAAGAGAAGAGAAGAGGACTGCAAATTATAAAGTATAAAAGATAGTAACACAGACTAAAAACAATTTAGATACAAGGAAAGAAAGGGTTTAGCGACTGAGGAAATATCTTGATTTGAAAACTTCAAAGGAACCACTGAAGAATTTACTAATTGTAGAGTTTAAAAAGTTAAAAATTCTATTAATTAAAATTTTAAAAAATAATAATAATAATAATTTAATTAAAAAGAAACAGTTAGCCAAAAGTGGTTCAACTAAATTTTAGATTTGGTCCCTTCCGTTAAAATAAAAGTTTCAAATAAAATGCAGTTCATGAATAGTAAAATAAAAAAATAAAAAAATAAAGAATAAAAAAAAACTGAAAGGAAAATATATTTTGAAATTAAATTTTAAAAGATAAATATTATACACTGACGTAAGCAGAATATTTTTGGGCAGAGAGGGTCCGATGGAGGAGAAAGGTTCTGAATTTGTTTTGTTTTTTTTTTCTTTTTTAGTAATTTTTTTTCTTTTACTTTCACTTGAAAACTTTGCTTTCCAAAAATTTCGGGAGAAAGAAGGGGGACAGGCTGTATCTCCTCAGCCCCTTCTCCTTCCTGCATATACTCCAGCATTTATGTATATATTTATATATATATATATATATATATATATATATTATATATATATATATATATATATATATATATATATATATATATATATATATATATATATATATATATATATATAGTGAAAGAGAGTGAGAGTGAAGAAGGAACTTACTGATTGGTTTACCGTAGAAGTGGGGTTGAGACAGGGATGTATAATGTTCCCATTGTTGTTTAACCTTTTGATGAATGATGTGGTTGAGGAAATGGAAAGAGAAGGGAAGAGTATTAGACTGAGAAGTGGGAAGGATGAATTCGAGGTAAATGCACTTCCGTTTGCGGATGATGCGGTGTTTGTTGTTGATTCTGTGGAAAAGTTAAGAATGTTGGTGAGAGAATTTGTGGGGAATGTGCAGTCAAAGAATTGGGGATAAATCCAGCAAAAAGTAATGAGAATTTTGGTTGAGGGCGTGGTTGTCAGAGGTGAAGGAATGGGGGGTGTAGAGGTGGAGGGGAAGAGATTGGAGGAGGTAGAAGAGTTCAAATATTTGGGAATGTTGGTGGATGGAAAAGGGGGGGAAAGAAAAGGAAATAAAGAATAGAGTGGTGGAAGGAATGAAAGTGATGGGGGAGGGAGATTAAGGGAAGTGTAGAAGAAAGGGAAAGCGTCAAAGGAAATTAAGGTACGAATGTTTAAGCGTATGTGTTTGCCATCTGTAATGTATGAATGTGAAACATGGATGATAAATGCTCAGGTGAGGAAAAGATTGAAAGTATTTAAGATGAAGGAACTGAGAGTGATATGTGGCTTGAGAATGGTAGATAGGGTCAGAAATGATAGAATAAGGGAAATATGTGGATGAAAAAGTGCAATGGTTGATATAGCAGAGGAGTATGTACTAAAGTGGTTTGGGCATGGATGATGACAGGACGGTCTGAAGAATGCTTAAATCCGAGATTGAAGAGGGATAGAGGGAGAGGAAGGCCAAAATGGAAATGGATGGATGGAGTGAGTGAGATTTTGGGTAGAAAGGGTTTGAGTTTGGAAGAGGGCAGGAGAGTTGCGAAGAACACAGGGAGATGGAGGGTTGTGGTGAGGGGAGAGGGTGAAAGGTGAGGTGTGTATGTAGGTGTGTGAAAGAATTATTGCGGACACCATCCCACGAAAGTGGGAAAAGTGGAAAGTGATATATATATATATATATATATATATATATATATATATATATATATATATATATATATATATATATATATATATATATATATATATATATATATATATATATATATATATATATATATATATATATATATTATATATATATATATATATATATATATATATATATATATATATATATATATATATATATATATATATATATATATATATATATATATATATATATATATATATATATATATATATATATATATATATATATATATATATATATATATATATATATATATATATATATATATATATATATATATATATATATATATATATATATATATATATATATATATATATATATATATATATATATATATATATATATATATATATATATATATATATATATATATATATATATATATATATATATATATATATATATATATATATATATATATATATATATATATATATATATATATATATATATATATATATATATATATATATATATATATATATATATATATATATATATATATATATTATATATATATATATATATATATATAGCAGATTAGAAATTTTCAAAATTTCATTCCACGGGTTATGTGGTTTTTTTCTTACTTATTTTTCTGCAGGTCTTTGGAGATAGTAACTGACCTGATGCCCCACATTCGTGCGGGGTCGGGGAAGTCCTTTGAGATTGTCTTCATGGCAGTTGTTCATGAGCTTTCTCAAATGAAATTTCTTTTTGTACCTTC
>SEYY01020952.1:90000-97500 GCA_009176605.1 Armadillidium nasatum
TTACACCTTTCAGGTAACAAAGTATTGTTAAGGAAAAAAAAGTTGACAATCTTGACAAAAGATCTACTCAAGACTCCAACTCCCTACTCAACACTTCTACCCTCAACACTACACTGCTTACACTGGAATGTTTCACACTCTCACCTTCCTCCCTTTTCTTTACACGTCCCCCACAGACTTACTAGTACATACTCAAACATTATCTTAAGCAAAACAAAATGCGAATCATAAAACTGCCTCACGAATGCTTTGAGGAGCAGCATCCAAACAATGCATTCCATCCACCCTTCATTCATCATCACTTGGGAGTTGGTGGTTTAAGGTGATGGTGTTGGTGTCGCAAACACTTCGCCGCGGGCTTGGCATGGTGCAAGATCTTATATATATATATATATATATATATATATATATATATATATATATATATATATATATATATATATATATATATATATATATATATATATATATATATATATATATATATATATATATATATATATAATATATATATTTCCAGGAAGCTGTGTAGTTGTGAGCTATAACCAAAGTGAACCCAAAAATGAGACAGAAACATGCAACTCAACCCAAATTATGTCCAACCATTTTATAAATATGAACAAAATTGATGCGTTACTTCTAAGATCTGAAAATTTTACTGAAACTTCTAAACGAAATACGAGTAAAAATTCCAATGAAACTCTTAAAAGAAATGAAAATTTAATTACCTCTAAACATGAAGATGAAGAGCCGATTTCGTTTACAATATCATCATTATTAGTACCTTTATTTACAACGGCCCCGACTTCCGAAGAGGATACAACGAAAAATAAATGGTCAACGTTACAAAAGAAATCAACTATAAAATGGAAAACAGTCACTACAAAGACTTTTGTATCTTTTGAAAAGGATGCTGAAACAATTTCAAACATAGCTGTAACTTCAGAATCAATCGCAAGAACTTCTACTTCACCGTCCAACACATCACAAGGGAAGTTAACTACTAAAAGTGAAAAAGCAACTACAAAAATATTTGTATCTTCAGAAGAGGGTGTTGTTGAAGCAACTACAAAAATATCTGTACCTTCAGAAGCGGGTGTTACATTTATATTTTCTTCAGAATCGACTTCAACTGCTTCTACTTCACCACTCAGCAGATTACAAGAGAAGTCAACTAAGAAAAGAAAAGAAATAACTACAAAAGTATTTGTATCTTCAGAAGCTGGTGCTACTGAAACAACACAAACATTACCATCAAAATCAACTACCTCTATTTCTACTTCAAAATCCAATACCTCCAACACAGATGCTAAATCTTCATTAGTTGCCAAAACAACTAGTCAAGCATTTCCAACTACAGTAAGTATACAAACTTTGCCCACAAAAGCTAAGAGATTCATTGCCGAAAGCCTTCTACAAAAACCCTTTGAACCTGGTGAGTTAATAGTCTTCGTCTCTCCTCTAACTTTTACTTTTCTCTCAAAACTCTTCTTACTTGTTTCAAAAATGACTTAAGTATTTTTACAATTAAATAGATTTTAAATACTGAAATATAATAAATAATTAATTTAGTGCCAATACTGTTTCTTCTTGCAATTGTAACAAATTGTTAAATAGTTAAAGGTGAATGTACGATTAAGATCATAAAACGTTTACTAACTAACTTTACATATTTAAAATATCTTATGAATTATAGTACAATAATGTTGGGTTTGATTTCAACTCCGGGGGAAAGGAGTTGGTGCTGAAGAGGAGGTGTTGTTATTTTTCCTTTGGCTCAGAGGAACAGGAACCTAAAATGAAGAGGTGTTCCGGAGCTGGGAGCAAATACGTCAGAGCCATCCCGAAATTATTTTTTAATAATAATAATAATAATAATAATAATAATAATAATAATAATAATAATAATAATAATAATAAATCACTTTAGTTTTTGTTTAGACCTATTATCACTTGCATAGCACGTAGATTGACAAAAATTTTTGCCAGAAATCTTTGTACTTTAAATCATTTCATATATTGTATTATTGTGCATGTAATGAAAAGTGAAATAATTTCAATATATTTGTTGTTTCTGAAATGTATGCGTTGCAATTTTAATGCTTCACAATTTTAGTTTAGAATGATCAAAGAAGAAGCGATAGGCCTTATAAATGACTTTGTCAAATTCGCTGCTATGGTAATAGTATAGGGGGCACTTTCGGAGGGTGCCAGATTTAGATACTTTTCGAAAAATCTGGCAACCTAAGCCAAACGGGTTGTCAAATTTTTCGAAAAGTAGCTAAATCTGGCACCCTCCGAAAGTGCCCCTATACTACTTATGATATTATTAGGGTTGAATCAGATTGGGGTCGAGATTTACGAATCGTCCGTTTCCCGAGCAGCTCTGAAGCTGGTGTTGGGGATTAAGGAATGCTCTGAAATGGGAACTGAATTTCGATATTTTTTCCGTATCCGAAGTGATGCCGGAGCGAAAGTCTAAGTGACGCTCTGGAGCCGGAATCAGTCTAACCCAACAGTACTACCCACAAAGTTCTTTACTCAATTTCATTTCTTTTCTTGTTTTGTACAATCATTTTTTTTCTTCTTCTTCTTTTTTATAATCACATAACGAAAACATACACAACATTGATTTATACAGAAGTGAAAAAAAAGACTATTTAAATATTAACTTAAAATGTTGGAGAGGTTAATTTTTTATTTTTTAATTTACTTTATTATTTTTTTTTTTTTTTTTTTTTTTTTTTTTTTTTTTTAGCTCTTTGTGATATAGGATATTACGGGAGTTCCTGTTCTTACTCTTGCGAAACTTGTGTTGGAAAACTGTGCGACAAAAACGGAAACTGTCGTTTCGGTATATATATATATATATATATATATATATATATATATATATATATATATATATATATATATATATATATATATATATATATATATATATATATATATATATATATATATATATATATATATATATATATATATATATATATATATGCTCGTATAATCATTAATTTATTTTAATTGTTTATAAGATTTTCTATTTTTATTTTTAACTTTGATTGTTGCAATTAATTTCTTCAGAGAATGTGCTCCGTTGTGACAACTTTGACAACCTTCAATGCCGGCTAGATATAGGTATGATAAAGCTATATATATATATATATATATATATATATATATATATATATATATATATATATATATATATATATATATATATATATATATATATATATATATATATATATATATATATATATATATATATATATATATATATTGATTGACTCATGGGCGTCGGTTCGATACCACTTGCGAATTCTAGGTATATACTACTTAGAAAAGTTCCTCTCCACGAATAGGGCAATGCCCGTGAAATGTTTATTTTTTAACAATATATATATATATATATATATATATATATATATATATATATATATATATATATATATATATATATATATATATATATATATATATATATATATATATATATATATATATATATATATATATATATATATATATATATATATAGTGATGGATAGGATGTCATTTTTTCTCATTTGCGGATGCGGATGCGGATGCGGGTGCGAATGCGAATATAGAATTTTCGTCAAGTGCGGATGCGGATGAGTATGCTGAATTTTCGAAAGTGCGAATGCGGATGCGGATGTTGAATCTTCGAAAGTGCGGATGTGGGTGCGGATGTCAATTTTGATGAGGACGCGAATGCATATGCTATCACAATATATATATATATATATATATATATATATATATATATATATATATATATATATATATATATATATATATATATATATATATATATATATATATATATATATATATATATATATATATATATATATATATATATATATATATACTTTTTTTTTTTTATTATTTTTTTTTTTTATTTTTTAATTAATTTTTTTTTTTCACACTTTTACAATTTTCTTAAAAATTTCGCCAAAGATTCCATAAATGTTATCCTTTTTAACGTAGGTTTCAGTAGTTTTTGAAATATTTAAGGATATCAAAGTGCAGTCTGACCATATATATATATATATATATATATATATATATATATATATATATATATATATATATATATATATATATATATATATATATATATATATATATATATATATATATATATATTCACTCTTAAGCCTAACTCATCACAACATTTTACAAACTCTTCCACAATACCCCTTGTGTCTCAAACAAAAGTACAACGTCATCCGCATAAAATAACACATTCGCTTTCCATATAACATGTTGATTCCTCATTCCTACTCCTTTACCTTCCCTTTCCATCAATATCACCACTTTATCTATAAACATGCTAAATAACCCAGCGGACATTACACAACCTTGTATCAATCTATTGTTCACCTAAAAAAAAAAAAAAAAAAAACTCCGTTTCCTTTCTATATATTTTCACACACCTTCTGCTATTTCTATAAATTGATCTAATTCCTGAATTACTTTCTCCTCAATTCCATACTCACTCAAAACCTCTCACAATTTACTACTATCTACCCTATAATAAGCTTTTTATAAATCCATAAAGAACATAAACACGTTCCCTTTTTTCCCTATTTTCAATCCATTAATCCCTATCTTTTCCAATAAAATTATACAATATACTTTTCCCACAATGCCAAACAAGCATATATATACATATTGTCGGTAAAATAAGCCTAACGGGATTTTGATTTGCAATACAAATCACTCCGCTCAAATTGACCTTACGTTCTTTCCTGACACCATTTTTGGAGGGTTCAGTCCATTGAAATTGGCCTCAAGTCTGGGGAAGGGGTCCCCACGGGGGGTCGCGTGAACCCCCAAAAATGGTATCAGGAAGTTGCCTGAGTTTACAAAATCACAGCATTCACCTCACTCTCTTTCCTGACCATTTTCTTTGAGGTTCAGTCCGGTTGAAATTTTGTCGAATCTGGGGGTATGGGGGTCCAGGGGTCCGCGTGGGTCCGTGAACCGACAAAGGAAAGGTCAGGAAGGTCCCTGAGAAATCTGTATTGCACGCAAATGAACAAAAGGCCGTTAGGCTTATTTTACCGACAATATTCATATGTTACTACTTATATATATATATATATATATATATATATATATATATATATATATATATATATATATATATATATATATATATATATATATATATATATATATATATATATATATATATATATATATATATATATATATATATATATATATATATATATATATATATATATATATATATATATACTTCTAATCCTTCTCCTTATACCATTAAACTTTTCCTCATCTGAGTTTCTCATATCACCTTCTTATCTTTGTATCCTCTTCTATCTCTTCAAGTCTTCCGCAGGAAAAAAAACAAACTTTCTATTGAAAGGAAACGTTTGTGGCATTTCGGTGCCACACTTTTCGGTGTCACTTTCTTTTCATAAGCTGGTTGGACTTTCGGTCGTAATTCTTTGATTTCCCATGGAATGATTATTGTTTCCGTGGGATGGGTCCCTCGGACTATGAGGAATGTATTACCGGAGTGATTCTCTATGCCATTCTACTAAACCAAAGAAACCTTAGTTTTAACTCTGCTTGTTCTCGTAATATTCACAACAGGGATGCTGCCTTCAGGGATTACCGCCGTCTTCAAACTCGAGAAACTAACGCAACTTATGTTTCATCCCAGAATCTGCAAAAGGTATCCTTCGTAACACCAAAAACCTTTTCCTCTGTAGCAGATGAAATAATCCTTCTGGATCAACGTATGACACTCTTTCTGGCATTTTTCGAAAAATGTTAACTCTAACTTTGCTTTTTCCTCTTTCCCTACTTTAGTATCTTCCGACGGCACAACTGCTATTTTACTTTCTTCTAAAGCTGAACTCTTCGCTCAAACTTTTGCCTTTAATTCAACCTTAGACGATTCTGAAGCTATTCATTCTTCTTCAACCCCCTCCACCTCATTTATGCCTAAAATTATAATTCCTTCTAAAGATGTCATTTCTGCTCTCTCTGAGCTTAATATTAAGAAGGCGTGCCGTCCTGATGGTATTCCTCCTATGGTTCTCAAAACTTGTGCTTCCGAGCTTGCACCCTACCTTGGTAAACCATTTCCTCTATGTCTTTCTACTTCAACCATCCCTTCTTGCTGGAAACGTGCGCTCATTCAGCCTGTGCCGAAGATGGGGATCACTCTCAACCTTTTAACTATCGTCCCATTTCTTTGACCTCCATTCTTTCTAAAGTTTTCAATTCTATCCTTAACAGGAAGATTTGGAAACATCTCAATTCCTCTAATCTTATCTCCGATCGTCAATATGGCTTCCGTAAGAAACGCTCTACTGGTGATCTCTTTCCCTTCTCTCTCTGACACTTGGTCCTTCTCTATTCGGCATTTCGGTGAATCTTTTGCTTTCGCTCGGGATATATCGAAAGCTTTCGATAGAGTCTGGCACAAAGCTTTGATTTCTAAAATTCTCTCTTTCGGTTTCGATCTTTCTCTCTGTTACCCTCTCTCTAATTTCTTTTCCGGTTGTTCTAAAGCAGCTTTTGTAGACGGCCATCGTTCTTTCTTTAAATGTATTAACAGTGGTGTTCCTCAAGGTTCTGCCCTATCCCCAACACTTTTTCTACTTTTCATTAATGACATTCTTTTCTTTAATGAAGTTATAACTTCATCTCCTATCCATTCCTATGCTGATGACTCCACCTTGCATTACTTCTTTCAGTTTGAAAGACGACCCTCACAACAGCAGTTAATAGAATCGAGAATGGTAGCCTTAGAACAACTAACCTCTGATCTTTCACGTATTTCAAATTGGGGTAGATAAAACATGGTTGCTTTCAATGCCTCAAAAACTCAGTTCCTTCATCTCTCCACTCGACACAATCTTCTACACAACTATGATATCTTCTTCGAAAACACTCAAATCAGACCTTCATCTCTCCTTAATATTTTAGACTCCACCTTTTCCAGGAGAGCTGTATGAGTGGAACCATCCCAGATGTGTGACGCATACTCCATATAAGGGCGAACAACACCCCTATACAGAGCAAGCAACTGGGGTGGTGTGAAGAAATAATGAAGGTACGCCTCAGAACACCCAACCTCTTAGAAGCTTGTTTAGAAAGAGAGGTAATGTGATCTTTCCAAGAAAGATCACGAGAAAAAGAAACACCTAGAATATTAAGGAGAGATGAAGGTTTGAGTTGCGTGTTTTCGAAGATATCGTAGTTGTGTGGAAGATTGTGGCGAGTAGAGAGATGGAGGAATTGAGTTTTTGAGGCATTGAAAACAACCATGTTTTTTCTGCCCCAATTTGAAATGAGAGACAGATCAGAGGTTATATATATATATATATATAATATATATATATATATATATATATATATATATATATATATATATATATATATATATATATATATATATATATATATATATATATATATATATATATA